>JALGBA010000573.1:600000-781780 GCA_023970755.1 Azemiops feae | reverse complement strand
AAACTTCCTGACAGTTAGAACAATTAACCAGTGGAACAACCTGCCTCCAGAAGTGGTGAATGCTCCAACACTGGAAGTTTTTAAGAAGAGACTGGACAGCCATTTGTCTGAAATGGTATAGGGTTTCCTGCCTGAGCAGGGGGTTGGACTCGATGACCTCCAAGGTCCCTTCCAACTTTATTATTATTATTATTATAAATAATGTATTCCCAGACTAATGTCCTCAGGTTGTGGTGGAATACAACCCTCACCATGTCTAATCAGCAAAGCCATGCTATCTAAAAATGATGGATGTTACACTTCAACACATTGCAATCCACAGGTTGGAGACAACTGGTTTAAATTATTTAGATCAGAAGTGGGAGCACAGAAGACTCATCAAGTCAATATGAATGCAAGCAACAGCAAAACCTATTCACTTTGCAATTAAACAGTTTCCTTGACTTGACTTATGCCTCATGTTTGCATAAAGTGTCTTATATGCACAAATCAGAATAAAATGCTCAACTAAGTTCTTTCTCAAAAATATTATTTCCACATGCAGAAAATCCTTTGTACTGAGAAACCATAAACATAACGATTGCTTTACTGTTCCAATTTATGGTGCAGTTTAGAAACAAATATGTCACAAAGAAAAAAGATAATTCTGGATCACATTTGGGTCACATTTAGTTACAAATTAATTTAATTACAAATAGGCCATTTTTTAAAGCATGTGTAGGAATGCCTTACTTTGAAATAATCACCAAAGGACCAGTTCCCAAGCATTTCAAAGAAAGTATGATGATAAACATCTCGACCCACATCCTCCAAATCATTGTGCTTTCCACCTGCCCGCACACACTTCTGGGTATTCACAATTCGGCGGTAACGTTTAAGCTCACTTTGAGGATCTGCTGTGCCCAGGAAGATGGGTTTGAACTGGAAATTCAAAAACAAAAAGAAAGGAAATTTCACACAGGAGATATTTGGCTCATACTAAGAGAAGGATTGCTATAGTGAGAAGGCACATTTTCTTATCACTCAATAAACCAAGCTCCCTTAACCGTGAGTACAGTAAATCCAGCCAGTCACATTTTGAAAGTTCTACTATTCTAGATACTTTTTCTTTTGTGGTATCTGTGAGTTCCTGGAATCAATTTAAACAATGTTTTCAGTGATCAAATGCACAGGATTTCTTTCTTTTCAAAATAATGTTCCTCCAAACCCATGGATGTAGAAAAACTAATTGAAAGATGCTGCTCTGTGTTTATTCCCCCACTCTACCTTTTTTAGAGCAGAAATGGCTCCATATTTATAAATCCATCGTTAATTCAGATTTGGATACACACTGGGCCATTTGGTAAAGTTCTCAACTGTATTTCAGCCTCTAGTGTATGTCTGAATGACAATGCAAGCCAAACTACAACATGAGTTAATATGTCGTGCAAATATGTTCTGTCAGTCTCACATATGCACACAGTGTGCTCAGAATATTGGAGTACAGGACATTACTTTAGCTTAACAGTGATAATATCAAGTGGGAACTTAAACCAGCAACTCTCTGGATCCGATCCATTAACTTAGCTATTCATTATGCTGGTTCCAAGGATGCTCTTGAAATGCAGAACTTATATTAAATAATGTTAAATAATGTGAATAACAGTGTAATGCAGAATGGCATATGAAGCTGACTTTATTTTTATCTAAAACATTTAACTGAATCAAGTTCTCAACAGAAAACGTGCTAGAGAAAAAAACATAGTTCTTTTGGAAATATCCCAACTGCAGTTCTCAGTTGCATTGTGATGCGTCTTATTCTGACTGCATGTTTTCCTTCAGCTGAACATTTTTTCTCCGTTTTACATTTCCAGAAAAATATTCTAGAAGTCTAAAATGTTGTAAAATGCAATGCAGCTTTACGAGCAAATAAGCATTTCCTTTTAGCAGCGAGAAAGATGTAAAACGACGGCACCGTAGCAGCGGGATTTACACCAGGAAAACAAAATTCCGAAAAAAAGGGAACGAGATAACATCCGATCAGAGCCGTCAAGGGCAACGGCGGAACCATTCCGCGAATCCTGTTCCTCCCGCGCCCTATTTTGGGAACGTACCTGGTTCATTCCCGCGTTCACGAACAGCAGCCCGGGATCGTTTCGCGGCCTCACAGAAGCCGAGGGAACGACTTGATGCCCGTGCCGCTCCTCGAAGAACTGGAGGAACATCTGGCGCACGTGCGTGGAGGACAAGGAGGCAGTCGAGCGAGATTGGAAAGAGCTGTAATGCCAATTGCAGGGCAACCGGAGAAAGCATCTCACATAGCCCTTGACTATCGCCGCCATCTTAGCTGCGGGCAGAATTGTGGGAATCGGAGGAGGAGGCAAAGCTTGGGAAGTGACACCGTCGCTCTGTGTATGAATGCATAAGAGCTCGAGCTCCATGTTGCTGAGAGTGTGGAATTGCTCTCACAATTTTTGAAATTACAGTGATCTCTTTGTAAAGCAGGGTTTCTTACATTGCCGTCCTTGGGGAGGTGCAGACAGAGTCCACATTCAACCTTTTAATTATATTGTTACAAAGAATCTACTTCTCCCAAAGTTCCGTTTGCATTGTTCATTTGTGTTCATTTTGGCGTTTTGATTTTTAGGGCAGGTGCGTACATTAAGGTTATACTAAAGGGAAGTGTGATGGCAAGAAAATTAGGAACCCCTGTTTTAAAGGGATTGTAAGTATATTCAAACAGATCCCTCCAATGCAAGGTTGTGGCTCATTTTGTTACCTATCTGGGGGCTGGTCCTCAGGGCATTCCCTGCCATAAAAATGGTGTGATTCCCGAGTTCAACAAGATGACATTGTTTAATAGAAGGGGCCCGGAGCACGTCCTCTCTCCTAGATCTTGTTAGCGGGAGGAGCGGGGAGATGGTGAGTAAAAACTGGAAGAGCAGCTGTTTGGGATCCTGCAAATACATTGTGATGGATGCACTATGGTACTGATCATCAAACATGCACAAATAAAAGTTTCTGCAGAGTTGCATCAGTTCCCATCCTCAAAGTTTAGGAAAGTTATATGAAACCCCCTCTTGTTCTGCTTTTTTAAAAGTCCTTTGTTTTGGTTAAAAAGTTAAAAACACTCTTGATTCTTTGTCTTGATAGAATGACAAACACTCTATTCATTTTAGCCTTGAAATCCAATAGATAGAGGTTTAGAGGATAGAAAAAAACCCTCCAATAATGTTGAGGATATTAAAAACTACAGACAGCACTCCCCAGACTTGAATTATTAAGAACTAGTATTTTAATTATATTCTGACTAAACAAAAAAAACCCTTCATTTTCCTGCAAAAGAAATACTGTAGGCTCCAACATATTATCTCTTTAAAAGGTACAAAAGATGACTTTAAGTGAGGAGTATAGAAACAAAAGGTAAAGATTGTGAGATGATGTAAAAGTTGGAGAGTCATCAATTTTATTTTTAAAGTATGGTTCCTTTGTATACCATTTGAATTTTTATGCTTTCTTGGATTTTAATAAGTATATTACCGAATGTGCTTTAGTCAAATTGAGGCATCAAAGGCCAGAGAGCACCTGGGGAAACTGAACCATTAAAAAAAAAAGTTGCATCCTTTCTATTGCGTGGAAGCAATTTAAATACACAGTAGAAATGCAAAGAAACCACTAGGTTGCGCTGCTTCAAAGGTCTATATTGATTCAAAAGATAGAGGAACTGATTGAACAAAGACTTTTCTGGAAGAATGTAAATGCTGAGCTGGAAATTCTACTTTTTGAATGTGTGTTTCAGCCTATTGTCATTCTGATTTTAAAGCTGTCTCAGATTTTTTGGAGCTATATTAAAATGTTGTTTCTTCAAATTGAGAAGATTAAAAAGACAGACAGCACCCACAGGGATTTGAACTGCTAGGAACTACGGTAGCAGTTGAAGCACAAATTAACTTAATTGTGAAGGAACCGCTCGGCTAAGCTGGCTCAAGTGGTACTTCCTGTTCAGAAGATGTAAGAAATGACTCAGCAAGCATTATGCAGGCAATAGGGTAAAGACGTAAAGATTCACAAATGACTTAAAAGCTGGACCAGAAAATTTATTTTAGTGTATGCTCCAGCTCTTTTCCATTCTGATTTTTATTCTCTTTATTTTTAGGAGGCATTTTAAAAAATGTGTTAGAATCAGAAAGCCAGGCAGTGCCCACGGGACTCGAACTACCAGAAATTAGCAGTTGAATGACAACTACTCGGATTGCGAAGGAACCGCTAGGCTAAGCTGGCTCGAGTGCTAATTCCTGTTCAGAAGATATAAGAGACGACTCAACAAGATTGTAAACTAATAGAGTAAAGAGGTAGAGATTCACAAATGATGTAAAAACTGGACTGGAAATTTTATTTTCAAAGTGTGCGTTCCAGTCCTTTTCCATTCTGATTTTTAAACTCTTTCTGGTTTTAGGAGGCTTTTTAAAAAATGTGTTATAATCAAAAAGCCAGACAGCGCCCACGGGACTCGAACTACTAGGAACTAGCAGTTGAATGACAACTACTCAGTTTGTGAAGGAACCGCTAGGCTAAGCTGGCTCGAGTGCTAATTCCTGTTTAGAAGATATAAGAGACGACTAAGTAAGATTGTAAACTAATAAGAGTAAAGAGGTAGATTCACAAATGATGTAAAAGCGGGACTGGCAATTTTATTTTCAAAGTGTGCGTTCCAGTCCTTTTCCATTCTGATTTTTAAACTCTTTCTGGTTTTAAGAGGCATTTTAAAAAATGTGTTAGAATCAAAAAGCCAGACAGCACCCACGGGACTCGAACTACTAGGAACTAGCAGTTGAATGACAACTACTCAGTTTGTGAAGGAACCGCTAGGCTAAGCTGGCTCGAGTGCTAATTCCTGTTTAGAAGATATAAGAGACAACTAAGTAAGATTGTAAACTAATAAGAGTAAAGAGGTAGATATTCACAAATGATGTCAAAACTGGACTGGAAATTTTATTTTCAAAGTGCGCATTCCAGTCGTCTTCCATTCTGATTATTAAACTCTTTCTGGTTTTAGGAGGCATTTTAAAAAATGTGGTATAACCAAAAAGCCAGACAGCGCCCACGGGACTCGAACTACTAGGAACTAGCAGTTGAATGACAACCAGTTTGTGAAGGAACCGCTAGGCTAAGCTGGCTCGAGTGCTAATTCCTGTTTAGAAGATATAAGAGACGAATCAACAAGATTGCAAACTAATAGAGTAAAGAGGTAGAGACTGTAAATTTTATTTTCAGAGTCTGCGTTCCAGTCCTTTTCCATTCTGATTTTTAAACTCTTTCTGGTTTTAGGAGGCATTTTAAAAAACATGTTATAATCAAAAAGCTAGACAGCACCCATGGGACTCGAACTGCTAAGAACTAGCAGTTGAAAAGCATTAATAATAATAATAATAATAATAATAATAATAATAATAATAATAATAATAATAATAATAATAATAATAATAATAATAATAATAATAAAGTTGGAAGGGACCTTAGAGGTTGGAGGTCATCTAGTCCAACCCCCTGCTCAGGCAGGAGACCCTATACCATTTCAGACAAATGGCTGTCCAGTCTCTTCTTAAAAACTTCCAGTGTTGGAGCATTCACCGCTTCTGGAGGCAGGTTGTTCCACTGGTTAATTGTTCTAACTGTCAGGAAGTTTCTCCTTAGTTCTAGGTTGCTTCTCTCCTTGATTAGTTTCCATCTGTTGCTTCTTCTCCTGCCTTCCGGCGCTTTGGAGAATAGCTTGACTCCCTCTTCTTTGTGGCAGCCCAAGATATTGGAACACTGCTATCATGTCCCCCCTCGTCCTTCTCTTCATTAAACTAGACATACCTAATTCCAGCAACCGTTCCTTATATGTTTTAGCCTCCAGATCTCTAATCATCTTTGTTGCTCTTCTCTGTACTCTTTCTAGAGTCTCAACATCTTTTTTACATCGTGGTGACCAAAACTGGATGCAGTATTCCAAGTGTGGCCTTACCAAGGCATTGTAAAGTGGTATTAATACTTCACGTGATCTTGATTCTATCCCTCTGTTAATGCAGCCTAACACTGTATTGGCTTTTTTGCCAGCTGCAGCACACTGCTGGCTCATATCTAAGTGATTGTCCACTAGGACTCCAAGATCCCTCTCACAGTTGCTACTATTGAGCAAGGTACCACCTATATTATACCTGTACATTTGGTTTTTCTTGCCTAAATGTACAACTTTACTTTTTTCACTGTTGAATTTCATTTTGTTAGATAGCGCCCAGTGTTCCAGTTTGTTCAGATCCTCCTGTATCTTAAGCCTGTCTTCTGGAGTGTTGGCTATTCCTACCACCTTGGTGTCGTCTGGATATTTGATGAGTTCCCCATCTATCCCCTCGTCCAAATCGATGAAGATGTTGAAGAGCACTCGGCCTAGAACAGAGCCCTGAGGCAGCCCACTACATACTTCCCTCCATGTAGATTCAAGTTGTGAAGGAACCACTAGGCTAAGCCGGCTCAAGTGGCAATTCCTGTTCAGAAGATATGAGACAACTAAACAAGATTGTGAAAGCAGTGGAATAAAGATTTTCAGATGTAAGAGATTGAGTGGAAATTTATTTTTTTAGAATGTATATTCCAGTCTTTTTTTCATGTTTTTCACCTCCATCTTAAGTTTCAGAGATACTTTCAAAAATATTTTCTAATTGAGCTGATGGAAATATATGTTGAGAGTTTCTTTCAACATATAAATAACAAGAAAAAGGTCAAGGAAACTGTTGGTCCACTGAAGAGAGAAGATGGCAAGGAAGTAACAAGCAGTAGAGAGAAAGCAGAGCTGCTTAACTCTTTGCATCAGTCTTCACGCAAAAAGAAACTATAGCCCAACCTACCAAAAACATAATTGTAAAAGACAGACTAGAATTAAAATTTAAAATAAGCAAGGAAATGGTAAGAGAACACCTATCTGATCTTGATGAATATAAATCACCGGGACCCGATGGATTACATCCCAGAGTTCTGAAGAAGCTGGCAGATGTTATCTCAGAACCGTTGTACCATATCTTTAAAAAATCCTGGAGCACCGGGGAACTGCCAAAGGATTGGAAAAGAGCTGATGTGGTTCCCATCTTCAAAAAAGAAAAAAAAAAAACAGCCCCAGGAAACTACAGACCAATCAGCCTAACATTAATACCTGGGAAGATATTGGAAAAGATAATCAAAAACAGGTCTGTGAACATCTAGAAACAAAGTTATAAGTAGTATCCAGCACGGGTTTGTTAAAAACAGATCATGCCAAACCAATCTTATTTCATTCTTTGACAAAGTGACTAAATTAGTAGACCAGCGAAATGCTATGGACATAGTATACTTAAATTTCAGCAAGGCATTCAACAAAGGAGACCACAACCTATTTCTTAGTAAACTAGAAAAATGTGGGATAGACAGCATCACCCCCAGATGGATTTGTAACTGGCTGACAAACCGTACTCACTGAGTACTTAATGTTACTACATCTATATGGAGGAAAGTAAGCATTGGGGTACCACAAGGCCTAGTAATCTTCAATATCTTCATAAATGACTTAGATGAGAGAATAGAAGGGGAACTCATCACATTTGCAGATGACACTAAGGTGGCAGGAATTGCCAACACCCCAGAAGACAAGCTCAGAATCCAAAAAAATCTTGATAGATAGAACAATGGGCCCTATCCAACAACATGAAATTTAATGTGGAAAAAGCAAGGTTTTACACCTAGGCAGGAAAAAACAAAGGTACTAGTACAGATTAGGCAAAACCTGTCTATTCTCCAAAGCACCTGAAGACAGGATAAGAAGCAATGGATAGAAACTAATCAAAGAGAGAAGCAACCTAGAACTAAGGAGAAATTTCCTGACAGTTAGAGCAATTAATCAGTGGAACAACCTGCCTCCAGAAGTTGTGAATGCTTCAACACTCGAAGTTTTTAAGAAGAGACAACCATTTGCCTGAAATGGTATAGTGTTTCCTGCCTGAGCAGGGGGTTGGACTAGAAGACCTCCAAGGTTCCTTCCAACATTATTATTATTATTATTATTATTATTATTATTATTATTATTATTATTATTATTATTATTATTATTATTATTGTTGTTGTTGTTGTTGTTGTTGTTGTTGTTGTTGTTGTTGCTGCTGCTGCTGCTGCTGCTGCTGCTGCTGCTATCATATCACCCCTCGTCCTTCTCTTCATTAAACTAGACATACCCAATTCCAGCAACCGTTCCTTATATGTTTTAGCTTCCAATCCCCTAATCATCTCTGTTGCTCTTCTCTGTACTCTTTCTAAAGCCTCAACATCTTTTTTACATCATGGCAACAAAAACTGGATGCACTATTCCAAGTGTGGTATTAACACTTCATGTGATCTTGATTCTATCCCTCTGTTAATGCAAATGACATTGCATGCCAAAACAACTAGAATTTTTTCCCCTCGTGCCATCACTCTGTTGAACATCTAATTACCACAGTACTGTCTTATGTCTAAAGATGCAGTAGTGGTGTATTACTATTATCCTTCTCATCTTTTCTACTACCTTCTATTGGTATCTTATGATTATATTACTATGTTGTTTGTACATACACTAAGCATTTATGCACCAGAGACAAATTCCTTTTGTGTCCAATCACACATTGCCAATAAAATATTTTATTCTGTTCTATTCTAGTGGTTCTCAACCTTTTCTTCACCATGAGCTCCCTTTAAATACCTTTTGTGACCATGGACCATGGCCACGGATCCCAAGACTTAACTCAAGATTTAAATCATAACATTTCTTCAAGCCTTTGTGGACCTCCTGTGATGACATCATGTCCCCCCAGAAGCCCACGGACCATAGATTGAGATTCTCTTCTCTTCTCTTCTCTTCTCTTCTCTTCTCTTCTCTTCTCTTCTCTTCTCTTCTCTCTCCTATTCTGTGGTCGTGCAGTGGTTGGAATGCAGTATTGCAGGTTGTTGTTGTTAGTTGCGAAGTCGTGTCCGACCCATCGCCACCCCATGGACAACGTTCCTCCAGGCCTTCCTGTCCTCTACCATCTTCTGGAGCCCATTTAAGCTCACTCCTACTGCTTCAGTGACTCCATCCAGCCACCTCATTTTCTGTCGTCCCCTTCTTCTGTTGCCCTCAATCTTTCCCAGCATTAGGCTCTTTTCCAGTGAGTCGTTCCTTCTCATTAGGTGGCCAAAGTATTTGAGTTTCAACTTCAGGATCTGGCCTTCTAAAGAGCAGTCAGGGTTGATCTCCTCTAGGACTGACTGGTTTGATTGCCTTGCAGTCCAGGGGACTCGCAGGAGTCTTTTCCAGCACCATAGTTCAAAGGCCTCAATTCTTTGGCGCTCAGCCTTTCTTATGGTCCAACTTTCACAGCCATACATTGCAACTGGGAAAACCATAGCCTTGACTATACGCACTTTTGTTGGCAGGGTGACGTCTCTGCTTTTTAGTATGCTGTCTAGATTTGCCATAGCTTTCCTCCCCAGGAGCAAGCGTCTTTTAATTTCTTGGCTGCAGTCCCCATCTGTGGTGATCTTGGAGACCAGGAAAATAAAATTGGTCACTACCTCCATTTCTTTCCCATCTATTTGCCAGGAATTGAGAGGGCCGGATGCCATGATCTTGGTTTTCTTAATGTTGAGTTTCAAGCCAACTTTTGCACTCTCCTTCTTCACCCATGTCAAGAGGCTCTTTAGTTCCTCTTCACTTTCTGCCATTAGAGTGGTATCATCTGCATATCTTAGGTTGTTGATATTTCTCCCGGCAATCTTAATTCCAACTTTTGATTCATCTAGCCCTGTCTTTCTCATGATGTGCTCTGCATATAAGTTAAATAGGCAGGGTGACAGAATACAGCCTTGCCGGACTCCTTTCCCAATTTTGAACCAATCAGTGGTTCCGTGTCCAGTTCTCACTGTTGCTTCTTGACCCCCATATAGGTTTTTCAAGAGACAAATTGCAGGCTAATTCTGCTGATTGCCAGCAGTTCAGCAGTTTGAGTCTCACCGGGTTAACTTGACTCAGCCTTCCATCCTTCCGAGGTTGGTAAAATGAGGACTTAAGATTGTTGGGGGTAATATACTGACTCTTTAAACCAGAATTCCACAACCTTTCCAGCTTTGCGGACCAGCGGGGGTGGGGAAAGGAGATGGTTTCATGCGAGGGGTCGATAAGTTCAGGCACGGGCACACGCAGCTCCATTTGCGCGAGTGTTATGCATGCATGCCCACTGCTCACACAAATGGAGGGAATGTGCACATGCTTGCCCGTTGCTCGCGCAAGTGGGTATGTGTGTGGGCACGCACGCCCACCATTTCTGCAACGTGGTTGCAAATGGCTCACTAGTGGGCCACAGCCGAGGTTGGGGACCCCTGCTGTAAACCACTTAGGCTGTAAAGCACTGTGAAGCAGTATATAAGTCTAAATTCTATGTTCTATTCTATTCTATTCTATTCTATTCTATTCTATTCTATTCTATTCTATTCTATTCTATTCTAGTCTAGTCTAGTCTAGTCTAGTCTAGTCTAGTCCTAGTCTATTCTATTCCTAGTCTACTCTACTCTATTCTCTCATAATTGGAAGGAGGTCCTGTTGAAGTAGAATTGTACTGTTTAATCAATTAAAATGAAAGCTCCAATTATTCAGATATTTTGTTCTTTTTTGTCAATTTTATATTTAAATTCTTGATGAGCTATAACCACTAAATCAAAATGTGGTTTGGTTGGCTATGGCTTCACATACTATAGAAAGTAGAAACCCAACCAATGTATTTTTGTTTATGGTTTATTCTTTGAAGCCAGTGGTATTTTATTCGGTACCGTATAGACAAGAAAAACCAGGATTTAGAGAACAGCATGAATATACCCATTATCTTTCACACAAATAAGTGGTTCTTCTAAAATTACCAGCTAATTACAGTATGATAGATGTGCAAACAATTTGAGGATCCTGATCCGAATTGGGGTGTCCCTGCATGGAAAGGATTTGGTATATTTAGGAGCAAGGAATCTGCTCCTGAAAGGTAGCTTCAAATGGGGTACAGAAATCATACATTTTTATAGAAAAGGTGATCTTTTGTGAAAGCGTAGTGTTTGAATGTGTTCGTGTCATGTGATGTTTACTCTGATGAATGTGGGGTTCCTGGGAGAATCAGGTTTAATTAACTCTATTAGAGTTTATAGATCTTTTTCTTTGGTGTGTGTATTAAGTCTGGGTAACTTATTTGGCGGTTCAAGGAAGTTTGGTTTTTTTTCTGTTTCCTACAAAACTTTCCATATAGGCATAGCATTTCAAAATAAGGAAGATACCTATTTCAAAAATATTGTTTTTATGCAGACATGTTTAACTGATGTCAAATATTCAACTGCGGTACTTTGCTAGCTAAAATAAAGAAACCCCCAAACAAAAAAACCTAATTTGTTGAGTGCTTTTGAATTTAATGAACATAGGTGCTTAATCGGGTAAAATTACGTTAAACTATTAAGTGAACTTCAGCTTATTATGAAATTGTAAAATATGTCACTGAAGGAATGTGGGTAGCCTTGGAAGGGGGTGATTTGGGCTAAATAAATTTCCTTTCATACCAGCTGAATTCCTCCGAGTCTGTTTTCATAGGTGCCTGGAGGATAAAGCGATTTCTTGCAGACATTCTACTTGCTAACTTCAGCACAAACGTAAATAAAAAGGCAATAATTCTTAAACCCACTCGAGAAGATAAAAGTAAAAAAGTTTGCGATTGTTTGCAAAGCTTTATTGTACCCCAAAACCAGCAGTTGTGGCACAAATGCCCCTTTCCCCGTCAAACGCAGCGCCCAATCAGTCAGTCCTACAGAAGTCAAAATTGGGTTTGTGATATAACTGACGAATCAGCTAAACGCAACAACAGCGCCCGCGGCTGTCTCCGGTATCGATTAGTCCCGCCTGCTACTTTTGCCGCTTTGGGTACCATCTTTGTGGGGGGCGGCTGAAGGCTGCGAGACGTTGATTTCTTTGCCCGACCTTAGGAGGAGCATGTCCGTTCTGCTCAAATCGAGCGATTGCTTCTGCCTGTAAGTGGCGCGGGCCATGAAAGATGGCGGAGTGTTTTGGCGGCGACGACCGGATTTCTCGTCCCTCAGGATGGCTGGGGCAAGTTTGGTGCCTCAGGCGAGTTGGCATGAATGAAGAATGGCTGCTGCTGGAGGATGGGAGCGAGGTGAGAGCGCTAAGGGCCTTTTCTCTCGACCGGGGCTTGAGGGTCGAGGGAGGGACGGCGAAAGAGGGAGAAAGAGCCCCCGGCGCCCCCTGGTGGCTATTTAGGAATTACATTCGTGGGGTGCTCTGTGCTCCCAGGAACCTGCTAGCTTTTTAAAAAAATTAAGGGGTCTGCATTGAGGATCACTACGTGAAAACCCACCTTGCTGTGTTAAGCGAATTACATTCCAGAACTGCTAGCGAGGATCTTGGGGGAAAAAAAACCTGTGCCAGACTAACCTATTTTTATGACTGATTAGTTCGGAGTAGAGTATTGAGGAGATGCTGTAAATTGTTTTTGAAACTTGGCAACTTTAAGATGTGTGGACTCCAACTCCTAAATTTCCCTAGCCAGCATGCATGGAAGTTGAAGTTCACAACTTGAAGTTGCCAAGTTTCAAAAACACCAGTACAGATGTGGTATCCTTGACATCAGCAAACGAAACATTTGGTAAGGTCTTTCATAATTACAATGACCATATGCTCTTTATTATAAAGGACAGCTCTCTTTTATTTGGGAGAGCTGCCTTTTAAATTTATTTAACCAGTTTCCTGGTTTTGAGCTTGGATTTTCTCTCGTAAAGCAAAGTTTTAAATATAAACAATTATATTTTGTATCCTCTTTCTTTCAGATTTGCCTTCCTTTTTTTAGGTTTGCCCTTTATTTTTTGCAAGAAAATATGTTACTATACTCAAATTGTATCCTTGTGGGCAGGATGATAAAATGTGGGCTGGATGGTACTGCCATCCAATGGATTTACAGATGGTAGGACAGCTGCCTCCAAAGAGTGTTCACAAATGGTTCACAAAAGTATTCATCTACGAAGGGAAATTGTGCTGCCCTAGAAGATGGGATGGTGGGGGGTGTTTCTTGCATGCATATTACACTAGGATAGGAGGATTTGCTAATACAGGTAGTCCTCAACTTATAACCATTCATTTAGTGACTGTTCGAAGTTACAATGGTACTAAAAAAAGTGACATGACCCTTTTTCACACTTAAACAAACGACCATTGCAACATCCCCATAGTCACATGATCAAAATTTGGACGCTTGGCAACTGGAATTTATTTATGATGGTTGTCGTGTCCTGGGGTCACGTGATCACTTTTTGCATCTTCTGACCAGCAAAGTCAACGGGGCAGCCAGATTCATTTAATAACGGGGGCAAAAAGGTTGTAAAATGGAGCAAAACTCAATAACTGTCTTGCTTAGCAATGGAAATTTTAAGCTCAATCGTGGTTGTAATTTGAGGACTACCTGTATCTTCCAGGACAAAATCACAATTTGAAATGATACCAAAAGGTTTCATATTTAGCATATGGAAAGATTAATGCGTAAGATTAGGGATCCTAATCTGATCCTTCAAGTTTTCTAGTGGTGTACCCATCATCACTGGAACCGAATCCATCCACTTTACTGCTGATCACTATAGTCTCTTTCCTTCCACCTTTCCCAACATTAGAGTCTTCTCCAGGAAGTTAGACTTTCATATTCATGAGAGACTTAAGCGCGTGCGCGTGCACATACGCAAATCTCAGTATAGTCGGTTTTTGTATACTGGCTATGAAGGAACGCAAATAACTGCTTCAAATGGGGTGAAGCCGCTTATTTTATTTTACTAAAAATAATTTTATACGTGTTTTGTTTATTTATTTATTTATTAAATTTATTTGCTGCCCATCTTGTTTCAAACGATTCTGGGTGGCTTACAGCTTAATAAACATTAAAAAAAATATTAAAATCATCGAATATAAAATGACAGAACAGACAAAATAAAATCATTAACACAAGATGGAAAAGGAGGGAGCTGGATATAAGGGGGTGGGGGTAAGATTGGATTACCTTTTATTTAGTCAACCATCTCCAATGTAAACTCCCCCATTGGGACCCCAGGCCATCTGGCAGACCAGGGTTTAAGGCTCTTATGAAAAGTTAGGAGGGTGGGAGCCAATCTCACCTCAGGAAGGTAAGATATTCCAAAGGGCAGGAGCCACAGCAGAGAAGTATATAAAGAAATATATAAAGAATACCTCTTTTGGCATTCCATTTAGCTAAATTAAGGTTTTGTTTTTATGTATCTATATAATTATCTTACTTTTTAAGTTCTTCTAAACTATGATTATAATTAAACTAAAAATAATTTGTAAATGTGTGATTTAAAAATATGTTTTGGTAAAAATATATATATTTTACACTTAACAAATATTGCTCAGCAAAAGGACTGAAAAATTTGATTCTGCTCACTTTCCTGATATAATAGTATTACTTGCCGTGTCCCCTGTGACCTGTGGAGGGTGATGTATTTTTAAATGAAGTGAAAATATCCCATATGCTGCAAAAACAAAAATTCCACTTCTGCCTTATAATAATTCATTAGATTACAATTTAAAACACACCTTGTCTATTTCTTTGTTTAGGTAACTGTAGGTCGAGGAGGTGGTGTCACTTACCAGCTGACATCAAAATCCTGTCCACTGATGATCTCTCGGAACCATTGTGTTTTCAAGCAAAATGCCAATGGCCAGTGGACCGTGATGGACAACAAGGTAAATTAATCAGAAGAAGTGAAAGAGGCAAATGTGGAAACCAGTTTGAAAAAATGACTTGGAAAGCCATAAGTTTTAATGACAGAAATATATATTTATTTTGTAGGCAGTTTTTGGAAACTAGCCTGCTATAATAAATAAAACAGATTCAGGATCTTCGTTTGTGAAAATGTCATCCAGAATGCAAGATTATTATGTTTTACAGTATACTTTAAATTTATCATCTGGATTGGGGATTGGCAAGATGATAAGGGCATTTCAAATTTAATCAACTTTAGCTAGTACGGTCAATGATAAAGATTGTGGCTACTGCAGTCTGTTAACCTCTGAAGGGCTATTCATAGCTCACTTCTTACCTGAAGAATTGATGAAGATATTTAATGGACAATAGTTAAAGGTTGATGTGAATGGAAGGCTCCTTATCACTTAATTTCTTTGCTTGGTTGGATCATATCCCCCAGCTGACACATGATTAGTTTCATGTTGTTCAGGAGACCCCTGTAGTCTTAAAGATTTTAGGGAACAATGCAGGGGAAATGGGAAGGTCCAATGCACAAGAGATAATTCTTACCTTATGTCATGTATTATCGAGTATAATCCTTTAAATAAATCTGAATAACTCAGCAGTTTTTCCCATCTCAGAGCTTGGACATTCTGGTATGGATATCTTCCCCTCTCCCCCCACACTAAAAGCAGAGATAGAAAGATGAGATGTTGGTTCCTGTAGAAGGAGATAGTTCTCTTTTCCAATTCAGACTCTGCCTTGCCCCAGATATCACAAATGGCTGAGTGCTCTGCCAGCCATTTGCATGTCCAGGATCATCACAATAGCATATTTTCTACTGATTACTTTTCTTTCCTTTTGCTTGGCATTTATCTTGCTTTTGGGGAGTCTCTAAGGGAAGAAGAAATGGGACTTCTAATTGGGCTGTGGTTCTGATGGAGCTGATTTCCCCATTAAAGGCACTTTTCTCTTGGCAATGGTAATTGGGACCAGAACTTTGATGCTGGTTGTAAGGCACAATGCCACATGACTGTGCTAACTTATGATGGCAGTTCCAGCAGCCCCAGTTGCTGATGTTAGGTGAATCCTGCATGGTTACAGCATCCGATGGTCACTGGTATTTGTGACCTACTGGCTTCCCCATTGACTTTGCTTGTTGGAAATGGGAATGAAGGTTGCAAATGGCAATCATGAGACCAGAGGATGCTGCAATGTTGTAATTGCAGGCCAGTTGCCCAGGGCCCAAATCATGACCATATGACTGTGGAAATGCTGCTGTGACTGCAGCTATGAGGATCCATTGTAAGTATCCCTTGTTCTGCACTGTCATAACTTCAAGTGAATGCTGAATGAGTGGATGTTAAATAACTACCTGTATTAATGCCACAGGAGAAACAGAAAAAGCATCAAGTAAGGGCCAATCAGAAAGAAATATGAATTGTTCGTTGATGAGGGAGGAAGAGGATCCACCATTCTATTCTAGAAAGTAGATTTTCTCCTAGTTCTCAGGAAATTCTGTAGGATCTTAGGGTGGAAAGACCCAGGCCTCCCAGGGTTATTGGCTCATGCCAGGTCTGCTAGTGTTAGTGATCTTCCTGGGGGCTAGTTAATTCTGTCCCTTGAGCCTTCCCTTTTCCAAAGCATTCAAGAAACCTCTTGAGGCTGAGACGCTCCAAAGTCTCCAAGAGGTGGCTTCTCTCTGACTAACAAACCCTATATGTTCTTTGAGGCAGCCTGAGATCTGTGTCATGATTTAGGGTAAATCAGAAATGTGGTTTATTGTGATACAGGTAGCCCTTGTTTAGTGACCGCCTTGTTTTGCAACTATTTGCAGTTACGACAATGATGACAAAATAACTTTACAACCAATCCTTGCATTGTGGCAGTGCCATATTTTTTTTTCCATGTGAAAGAAAATATTGAAAGTCATCAGCAATAAAAATCACCCATGAATTGTTGGACAGAATATTATACTAAACATTATACTGAAGGCAATAAAACGAAAACATACAATGGAATGAAGTGTTTTGATTTCACTAATAAATTTTGGCCATTTTCTGTTGAAGTGGTCATGGAGCTTTCCTGTAAACTATTTTGTAGTATAAGTTGCCTGGGCACTTTGATATCTAGAACAGGTGTTCTACAATCTTTTTAAAAGATTTATAAAATACAGAATGAATTTTTTAAAAAGAAATTATTGTGTCATCCATTAAAACAGCCTATAGTCTTTTCCAGATAATGGAAGTAATCTGACAGCCAATCTACTGTAGATGTGGTGACTCTAGAAAAAAATAATCAATTACAGTTTGCTTTGCTGTGCTTCTGCTTTCCATTAAGTACTAATCAACCCAAGTAATTAATGTTTTGCTGCATTCACACTGCCTAGAATATTTGTTGGCTAGTAGCTTTTTGCTCAGCTCCAGATATTATATAACAGGCATTTGTAAGCACTAAACTGTTTTTGAAACTGTCTTCCAGAAGTTTGATAGAAAACAATTAACTATCTCGGAACTAATGTTCAGTTACTTTGTAATGGCTATAAAACAAAATACTGTATTTTCAAAGCAATCTCTGTAACTGTGATGTTATGGTAGACAGGTCACTTCTACATATTTGAAGCACCCTATGTATAGAATCAAATTTGTAAATTAACTGTATTTTGTCTTGCAGTGAAGATGCCTACATGATAACACTGCATTCCTCTGAAGCCGCACTCATTGGAGTGGGAGTGTTCCAGTATGATTTAAGATTCCCAAGAAATCAAAAGCAATAGCTGTTAGAAAATCTTGCATTACATAATCAGAATTTGATGCTAGATTTTTTTGAGATTTTAATCATGGTAGCAGATTTCTGTTTAGGCACTTTCGCTTCTAGCAAGGGTGTACAGTATGGAATGGGACAACTCGCCACGGCCAACTCGGTACTGCCAACTCACCAAGTTGGCCGTGGTGAGTTAGCTGTGGCAAATTGTCATAGACCCGTACAGGAGTTTGGTAAACAGTATTATATAGGACTTACATCTGGTTATTAATTAGCTAATTAGAGGCCAGACTAAATAGATAACTTTATTAAAAATATATAAAATAAAAATATAAAATATAAAATAAAATAAATAAATTCCTTAATAGCCATATTAAATCTGCTTATCCACTGGATCACTTTTAGTTTGGATCATTATTTTTTCCTTCAATTTTTTTTCCTGTATTTTTCCCCATAAATTCTCCATAGCTTTTTTAAAAAATATGTTTTTTTTTTAAAATTTCTACAGAGTCTAAATGGTGTCTGGCTGAACTATGAACGCATTGACCCTTCAAGGGCCTATATTTTACAAGAGGGGGACTTCATCCAAATGGGTGTGCCTTTTAAACACAAAGAAACTGCTGAATACGAATATACAGTAATAAAGGAAGAAAGGAAGATGATTAGCCCATTTTTAGCACTGAAAAATGACCAGATGACAGAGAAAGTAAAGGACAGAACTAAACGTAAAATTAGCTTGGAGGAATCAGAGACATCTGGAGCCGAAGGGCCTTCCCATTCTAGATCTAAGAGAGATAGAGTATCCTCTGATAATGACTCTTTGGGGAAATCTCAGGAAGGCAGTACTGATCTGTCTAAACCACCAATGGAAAACATGGAAACCATAGTACTATTCTCCTCAAAACCAAGCAAGAAGGAGAAGAAGAAAAACCACTGTAACTCAGTTCAACCTGATCAAGTATTTCTCATCTCTAAGGAACAAAAAAACCCAAGTCTGGCACAGTCTTGGAACAATTTGGAACAAGTAATAAAATCTCTGGAAGACATGACAAAGCTCAAAGCCAAAGTGCAGGAGAAGCAGACGGCAGTCTTGACTGTAAAACAAAACCCCAAATTTGCTCCAGAAGAGATTCAGGTATTGGAGCAGGAGCTACAACAACTGCAAGAACAGTTATGTACCGAGCAGCAGCAGCAGCAGCAGCAAGTAGAACAGTTAGAGAAAACTTTCTGTGAGGAACTACAGGTAGGTATAACCACGATAAGCTTTTGTTTATCTTTTAAAATAGTCGAGATTTTAGGATGAACCTAAACTAAGGAGGGGGGGGGCGCGCGCTGCAATGTACTTGTATAACTTGGAAAATGCCAATATTTGGGGGGTACAGTATTATTTTAATAAAGTAACATTTGTGGACCTGAAAAAGGTATTTTTTTTAAAAAACAAATACGTTACATCTTATATACTTTTTAACTTTTTAAGCCTATTTTATGCATAACCTGCTGTCTTTTGTAGTGCAGTACCAGCACTTCATTCGAAGAAAGAGTAAATACACCCTTTGACTTCCTAAAAAGTGATCATCCCTAACATGAATGACCCGAGGGAGAAGGGAACGGTCTGCCTTTTTAATATTGGCAAATCTTCTCAGATTTTTAGTCACCGTCATACAATTTCAGTCATCCTCTCCTTTCTCCACAGAATCTGAAAATGTGAAAGGCTTCCTCTCTCCATAGGTTTTGCAAATTTCAGTCTTGGGCAATGTGATGATTCTGGGGAATTCCTAATATGTTTATTTTTAAAAATTGGAATTTGAGGGACTAATGTGTGCCAGTATGGGAAATGATGTAGTTCCCTGGGGTGTTTTTCAAGAATAAAACAGCATAACAAACGTTTAAAATATAGTTTTCAATTATAAAGAACCTTTAAGATAACAGAGTAATTTAATTTAATGGGGAAAAAAAAGATTAATTTCATTTGATGAAAAATATCTAAATATTTATGGAATATATATTCTGATTACTGGCACTAGTTCTCCAGAGTAGTTATACCTGTTATTCCTTGGGGAAGATATTTTGTAAGATATTTTAACTTGCATGTTTTCAATAAACAACACTTGAAAAATACTTTTGGAAAAGGTAACATATATTCATATAGAAAAATTCAATAGCAGCTACTAGGTTCAAGTGTTTTCAGCTGAAGGTATTTTTTTTCTTCTAGTTAGCATGATAAAAACCATTGATGTTTCACTGCCTTATCTGTTTCTTTAAATTTGTTGTTTGGTGGGTGGAAGAGAGAGAGACAGCCCTAGTAGAGAAAAAAAGAGCATTTTGAACATTCAGCAGTAGAAGAATTCATGTTAAAAGTACAGTATAGTGTTTAGCAGGATATACCTTTGACTGACAAAAATAAAGATAGTTTTTCAGGATTTATTTTTATTTTAAAATTTCAGTTTTCACAACTACTAATTTTCTTCTGTTGCATTTTCTAAATGTGTGAAGAAAAACCTTTGTACATGATATCCAGCAAATTGACATTAATTTTTTTTCTTTTTCTTCTGCTCGTGATTCATGTCCTGTTATTATGTAGAGAGCAAACAAAGAACATGGAGAAGAAAGACTGAAGGACCAACTAGCTCAGGTTCTACTACAGGTAATTTAAGAGATTTTTATGTTTTTATCACTTAAATCAGAAAGCTTAGTTATTAGGTTCATAGAAAGTCTATTCATTTCTCCATGGAATTAGTTTTATTCTGCTCTGTTTTATTTTCTGTTTATCCCCTCTATGTTCACTCAGGATTTTACTTTCTTTGTGGCCAGTTCCATCTTTTTCCTGGGCCAATCTAACTGGCTTTGCCATTCCTATGCTATTTGTATCCTTCTTAAAAGAATTTTTTGCCTTATTTTCATAAAAATATTCATATATCTCCACCACATAATTATTGGCCTTACCTTGTTGTCAAAAATTGAGAACACATTTAAAAACCTTTGTGTTGCCACAAATTCAGTTGTGAAGCTTCGGTCACTTAGAGTTTCTCTAGCGAGGGACTGCAGCTTGTTTAATTGCTCTGTAGTTGTAACTGCTTCATCCTCCTGATCTCCAAACCAATTATCTTGCCCTACTAAAGAAGCTAGTAGTTCCTGACATCTATAATTCTGTGTTGACAATTTTAATACTACTGTAATTACTAGGTCTGACTATCAGCAAGCTGTCAATTTTCCATTGTTTTGACAGCCTGCTTGATACTTGTCCAACATTCATTCTGTTTGGTTTTATTTTATATTTGTTTCTTTCTCATCTCTGTATTGCGTCCTGTTGGTTTCCTATCAAGCTTATATTTTTCCTGAAGTTTATATAATTCAGAGATAACTGAGATGTGACCACTGATAAATTGCTAGGACATTAGTTTTGTATCTTGGTGTAATGCAAGTCATTATAGCGTGGGCTTCTCCTATGAGATAAAGGTAGCCAACTACTAATAATACATTCTTTGTTATGAGGAATATAATTGCCAAAAGCATTGCAATGACATGGCTAACTACATTACCAAAATGTATATCATATGGCCACTTAGAATATTCCAGTTCGTTTTCAGGAAATTGTTCTTGTTCACAATTTATATTTTATTTATTAATCTTTTAAAAACATTTTATACTATCCTTCAGCCACCATGTCCCAGTACTTTTAATGCCAGAACAGTACTAAGTTATTAAAATAAAAAGTTTTTAAATAAAGAAAAAAATATTTAAAGGAGAAGTAATGGGTGCTAATGATGGTCACTTGCTTTGCTTTCTGCTTCTTCCTTTTCTCCTTTAGGGTGATTGGTTTCAGAAGTGATTTGTGAGGGTGGAGGGGCTTAGTCCAAGCTAATGAGGCAGCAGCAGGAGGAGACAGTACTGAAGGCAATTTACTTAAGTACCGAATGTATACAGTCTTTCTTTAATGTATATGTGTGTATCTGCATTATAGATACCCATACAGCAGCATCTGCAGGGGTGGGGGCAAAGAGGGCAGAATGATGAAAACAATGCTGTGATGTAGGACCTAGCCTTTTGTGTGTGTCTTGTGACATTACATGCATATACAAAAGGGATGGAGTTTGCAGCACAACACCGCAATACCGTTTTCATCTTTTTGTCTCTCTCTGTGTATTTTTAAAGTTAATAGCTCTTTGTTACCATAGGCTTCTACTTTTTTAGTGTTTTATAGTTTGATAATCTTGTATAGGTGAATATTTGCACATTTTATGGAGCACGTTCAGAAGAGTTGCATTTCCATGGCAATCAGTTTCAGAGATATTAATTTGAATGCAGCATACTGTTTTTAATTTGAATCAGCATACTGCTGATACTGTTTTTGTTTGCTTCTAATTTTTAGCATCAGGCTCTGATGGAAGAACTGAACCGTAATAAGAAAGATTTTGAAGAAATAATTAAAGCCAAGGATAGGGAATTGAAAGAAACCAAGGTATGAATAGACCCCATGAACATATGGAAAAATGGATAGTGCAGACATTCTACAAATCCACTTTTAAATGTCTATATGGTTTCTTAAGGAAGCTCCTGTCTTCCTTTCCACTGATAGTGTGAACTGCCTTCATTTCTCCTTGTTATGTTTAAATATGGTAGTGGATTGAAAAAGTATTTTAACTATTTAATCATATAGGCAAAATTTATATTTTGAGTACAGGGTACTTCATCTTATGAAGCATGTTTTCCATTTCCTAGCTTCAGCAACTGCATTCCTGGTGTTTTTGTGTTCTGTCTTGGCTATAGGAAGAGAAGGAGAAAGCAAGAGCACAAAAAGAGGAGGCACTGAGCCAGATGAATGATGTATTGGAGAATGAGCTGCAGTGTACAATTTGCTCTGAACACTTTATTGAGGTAAAAATAAATATTATTGTTTTGTTTAAAGGAGAAAATTTCGGAGCAAAGTACAGGTTTGTTCTTCATATTTTCATGAAAACTATGAGAGGAGATTAAAGCTTAATGCTTCCCTGTGAGGAAAGCTTAAATAAGATACAAAAGATCTTATACAAAAAGATTTTAAAAATGTAGAACAGAACTACTGGAGCATATCATATCTATTTAGCAACAGTCAATGAAAAAATCAATTTAGGCAAAAATGAGAAGATCAAAAATAGATTTTTCTGAGATGCCTCCCTTTGCTTTGCCCCATTTTTCCAGGTTAGACACATGGATATTTGTGAGGGTGTGTTTTCAGGTGGTGGCATACAAATGGTTGAATCTCCATGTCCCCAGTGCTACCCCCCTCTTGTAATCGTACTTACCTGTATAATCCTTTTAGATGAGTTCTTTTGGGCTTTTAATGACTTGGCTGAGATACCTGTTTTCTCCTCAGTATTAATTATTTTGGATTCCCCCCCCCCAAGTTCTGGTTTATAAAGAGAAGAATGTGTGGGACATAATAGCTGTCTGTCGAGGCAGAATTGTTCCAGAAAACAGGACAAGAAAAAGTGGATTTCAGTTTAAAAAAGAGTAAATTTTGGTTGAACATCAAAAAGAATCGCCTTGGGTGGTGGCAGACCTTACTGGAAAGGTTGGGACTGAGCCTGAATGGTGATCTGTCAGAGATATGTACTAGTTCGTGTACTAGGCAACATGGTGGACTAAATGATTTCTAAGGTTCTTTCCAATGCTTACATTTTATGATTTAGAACTTAACATATTAATACAGTATATAATTTTGGGGTCTGAATGATAAGAGAATAGCAACAGTTCAGACTTAACCTGTGTGAGGTGCATCACACAAAAAGCATATCAGTGATGAGAGCTGTCCAATGACTTCTGCCAAGGACTGGTCTCAAGGGGCAGGCCCACCTCAAGTGGCATCCAATCCAAGGAAGTAAATTCAAGCTAGACATTAGAAGGTAATATCCGATAAGCCTTTGGAAGTCGTTCCAAACTAAGTGGTGAGTTCTGCTTTACTGGAGGTCTTCAAACGGAGGCTGTTGCCTCTTTGAGACTTGTCTGTTTCCCAGGCATGGAGATAGACGATTAGTTGAGCCCAGGTGGGTTGGTTATTGGCCTTCTTGGATGCCATATTATGCTTCTTTTATTTTTGATTATTGTTTTTACCTTGTTGGTTATATATCGTTTCAATCTGTTAATCATCCAGAGTCATGTTTGTGAGGGGAATGGCTATTTATTTATTCAATTTATATAGCCACCCATCTCACTTTTATATGACTTGAAACAGCTTAAATAACTAAAACAACAAAATAAAATGCACAATGTAAAAGCAAATAAAAATAAAAACACATAGCAGCAAGGCATAATCTAACCTATCATCATATAACCAGGAGATGGGCTTTCACCCACCCTAAGAGTCCCAGGCCCGGGCAGAAAGCCAAGTTTTCAAGGCCGTACAAAAGATCTACAAGGATGCGGCTAATCTAATCTCGAGGAGGATGTTCCAAAGGGCAGATGTCACAGCAGAGAAGGCTCTCCTTCGGCGCCCAGCCAGTTAATAGTATGCCCTTCCTGCCAGCTCTGGAAGGACAGGTAGAAACAATTAGGGAGAGATAGTTCCACACGTAACAGAAGCCA
Organism: Azemiops feae; assembly: GCA_023970755.1. NCBI lineage: Eukaryota > Metazoa > Chordata > Lepidosauria > Squamata > Viperidae > Azemiops > Azemiops feae. Next base: position 757,667 of record JALGBA010000573.1, on the reverse strand, counting down.
TGAGGGGCTTTAAAGGTGACAATCAGCATCTTCAATTGCATCTGAAAGCACACCAGAAGCCAGTGCAGCTTGTGGAGCAGTGGTATTACATGGGCTGAATGACTGGAACTGCCCACGTTGCTGCATTTTGCACTAATTGAAGTTGAAGTTGAAGCATCCAAATACTCTTCAAGAGCAGCTCCCTGTAAAGTGAATTGCAACAGTCTGATCTGGAGGTTGCAAGAGCGTGAGTGGCTGTGAATAGGGTCCCCTAGTCCAGGAACAGGAACAACTAACACGCAACCCTAAATGCAAATGTCTTCCTAGCCACGGCTGCCATCTGTTCTTTAAGCAGGAGTCGTGAGTGCAGGAGGACTCCAGATTGCCCAGTGGATCTGTCTGGGCAATGCCACCCATCCAAACTCAAAGGTGGAAGATCCCTGGAACCATAAGGTCCAAAAACATAGTCCTACTTAGTCTTGCTTGGATTGAGGTAAAGCCTGTTGTGCCTGATCCAGGCCCCCACCACTTCTAGACTCTCCTGGAATGTAAATTAACTAAACCAGAATTGGTTTAATACTATATAATACTGTTTTTATATTTTTATATTTTTTTATTTGAAGTCTTGTTTCCCCCCCCAAATGTCTGTGAATGATACAAAATATAAATCTAATATAAATGTAGATAGTACTATGTAAGAAATGTAACAAAATTTGTTATACTGGACAGTGGAAATATGCAGAATAACCTTGGAAAGTGCTGGGTTCATATTTAACAGTTTTCTTTTATACAATTAATTCTTCCCCAAGATAAACTGTGATGAGCAAAAGAAGACTTTCTATAAAGTGGCACTTTACTTTCATTCTTGTTTTTATAGGCTGTCACTCTAAATTGTGCACATAGCTTCTGCTCATATTGCATTGATGAATGGATGAAACGTAAGGTGGAGTGTCCGATATGTAGAGGGACAATATTATCCAAGACTCGGTCACTAGTTCTGGACAACTGTATTGACAGGATGGTGGAAAACTTGGATGATGAGACAAAGCGCCGTCGCCTGTCCCTTATTCAAGAGAGAAAAGGTGAGAGGTGGGTCTTCCATTCCTAGCAATTGAATCTTTTTTGTCAGCTGCTTATTTTAGGAAGTAATTTAGAAATGTATCAATACCAAGCTAAACATACTTCTTTAACTTAATTATTTTATTCATGATTAAATCTCTATCTGCATTTCTACTATAGTTTTAGGGTTGAATTGAGCTCAAATTTGAAAAGAGAACAATACAACAAATTTGCCAGATATTTTACAAATTGTAAAGTTGCCTAGCTTCCCAGGATGTTTAAGAAAAGTATGAAATAGGTTAACCCCTTATTTAATCCATATCGTTTAATACTAGCATGTATGTATGTATGTGTGTAGTTTGTATCTCACTTTCTTCCATTATGGAAATAGAACATATGGTCTTCCATTACAAGGACTGACCAGATACAGTTCTGCTTTGCTTGGGCCTCAAATAAGCTTGGGCTTCAAAGTAAACCAGGTCTTCAGGATCAGCTGATTAAAGTATCACGTTGCAAGTAAAGAAATGGTGTCTATTGTGGAATGTAGTTTGCAGCTAAAATTTAGTGATCACTTTATATTGCTCCACTTTTTTGATATATAGTGATGAGATAATGGGTAGGCACCTTTTTGTAATAACTAATCTCTCTCCTCTTCTTAATATTCTCCTTGGAATAGTTGTGCCATTAAGTAGGATACATATATAAATGAGACTTTTTCTTACACGTGTGGAAAATCATTCTAAAATATTCTAAGAAGTCAGTAACAATAATTACTGTTGAAGTATTATGAATCAGTTCTTAAGGTAGCATAGTAATTTGCAGATTTTGTGTTCAGAATAAATTTAACACATCGGTGTAGGGCAGTGAACCCCAACCTAGTGTCTGAAGATCATTCACTGTCTGTGAGATTACTGAAGATGGTTCCTGATGTAGGTGCTAGAATAAATATTATATTGCTTGAAAAAAGCCCCCAGATTTGACAATAGTTGACTTTTATGAAAGAAAAATGGTTGTAATTTTCTTGCCTTATATTAACAGCAGAGTTTTCAAACTTTGTCCTTGTGCAGTTAAAAGAAAAACTTCAAAAAAATCTTGATCAAACATTACTAGTTTAGGGCAGCAAAACTAGTACAAATGCTGTAGAACTATAAATTCTGATAGATTCATTAGGTTATAAAATGTTATCAACTGTAGGTAATAAAATATTAAAATTAGAGTAAATGTATCTGCATAGAAACATGAAACCTGTGCATATCTGAATACGTTTATTCATGAGATTAATAGACTTCTACTCTGTATGTTTATATCTGACTTGAAATCATGGTAGGGCCCCACCTCCTCCTCCACATTTATCTGCCTACGACCAATGGTTCTCAACCTCTGGTCCACGGACCTCTGTGGGGCTGCCATATCGTCACAAGGGGTCTGCGAAGGCTTGAAGAAATGTTATGATTTAAATCTTAAGTCTTGGGGGTCCATGACAATAGTCCGTGGCCACAAAAGGTATTTAAAGGGGATCCCTGGTGAAGAAAAAGTTGAGAACCATTGACCTGTGACTATGAAAGTTATCCAGTTGGTATCGCCACAACATTAAGAGAGCTGATGGTGAAATAGCCTTGTGCAAGCCTTCACTAGATATTTTTGTATGTAATCTTGTGACAGAGATTTATTTGAAAAAAAAAAATTAAATTAGATAACTTTGGTATATTAAAGTATCTGTATCAGCCCAAGTCATACAAACACTCTATAAACTAATTACCATATTTTTGTCTGTTTAATTTCAGGAAAGCAGGTTGCTCCACCAAGCCCACCATCAGACAGTGAGAGCAGTAGTCTTGCCTCTTCTTCAGACAGTGAGAGCAGTAGTCTTACCTCAACATTAGATAGTGAGAGCAGCAGCTTTCCATCTATGCATTCCCTCAGTAGCATTTTCACAAGCAGCTCTGAAAGTGATGATTATGAGGATGACTCTGATAGTCCCCATGTGATATGAAAATCTGCTCTGCATGTGTGCAGCTTTTTGAAATCTCCTCAGGATAGTTTCTGTGAGGAAAAAGGGTATTTGGAACAAAGAAGATGTGGAATTTTAAATTGTGGATTAAAGGAGCTTTGCAGGATCCTGTTCTTTTCTTCATTGCATATATGGGTATCTTTACTTCCAAAAGTCCAAATTTTCAATTGTATGACTCATTTGTCACACTGGACTCATGGAGATTATACCTTGTCTGTTCTTGCTATGAAAACTAGGGCTATGCAAACCTGTCTGAAAGATGCTTCACAGCATAAAGGAATGTGTAATGAAAAACTCCTGTTTGAATCAACCAAACTGCTAACATATTTTTCTCCAAATTCATGTTCTTTCTTTTCTACACTCAAGTGAAAAAAGCAGGAATAGCTTCCAGAGCAAATGCATGAACCTGGCAAAACATAGCTGTTTATTGATTAGAAGAGTAGTGCTTCATACATGCTTCTGTATGTTAACGAAGCAGATTTTTTCAAAGGTTTTCATAGCTTGAATAAAAATTGTGGGTGAGAATGCACAAGCTTGAATATCAGAAGCTTGAATTTTCTCTCAGTAACTTTAACAATGATTGTTGGTCAACTGAATTGTATACTATGATATATATGTCTAATGGTTCATAAGCAGAATAAGAATGGTAGCCTCAGTTATAATTTTAAAACACGTTTAAGATAATTGTTAAAGTTTGCAGGAACTGTACTGTGTTTTTCATAAAAGGATATAAATCAGTTTCCTCAATTTCTGTTGTCAGTATAGAATAAAATTAATCCAAAACTTCATGGGAGGAGAAAGTAATTACCTTGAGATTAAAGTGAAGAAAATCACCTGGAAAAGCAGAGTGAAGAAGGTGCATTTCTGAACAAATGGAAGATCACACAATACCAGTGTTCTAGAATTTTACAGTCATAAGTGTACAACATCCATGTTCCAGGCTTTGCATTCAGACCATCAAGCAATTGACTATGCCTTCTTTTGTTTTACTTGATATTACTTGAAGACATTGTTTTATTTATTTATTAAGGTGCAAGATATAAAAAAGAAATAATCTTTTATTTCTCTGTTTATGAATTTTTGTACAGTCAGTTCAGTTTACCTATTTTGGCTTTGACAGGAATGATTAATTTTACACTTTAATAACTGGACTTTGCCAATGTAAATGTTAAGTATCATTACAAGTAATTGTAAGAAGCCTTAATAGTTATCAATACATTACTGCAGCAAAACTCGTATGTGACAAGGTCCTATTCAGACTACTTAGCCCAGAATTTACTGGTGGAGTTACAGTCATGTGAAAAAAGTTAAGTACACCCCCACTGAAATGTTTGTCTTTTTCAACATAGATAATTGATCTTAATTTTAACAATATTAATAAAGTAAGTATACTCCTACATTTATCACCTCAAATACCTAAAATTAGTTTCAGGTGCACCAGATCTGGTGCAAATGATTAGAATATTGTCAGAGAAGATTTGGGAGGAACCTGTCTTATTCAAACCTAAGACATTTAGTTTGCTTTGCTCTTAGTTGCTGAAGTGTGTGGTATACACATGCCTATATCAAAAGATATTTCTGAGGCGTTCAGAAAGAAGATAATAATTGTCTATGACTCTGGGAGGAGATTTATAAAGCTTGCCCAAAAAAATTGGGCATTAATCATTCCACTGTACAGAAGATCTACAAACAGAGAAGATTTCAAACAACTGCCAATTTACCCAGACCAGGTTGTCCCAGCAAGTTCAGCCCAAGAGCGGAACACAAGTCGCTGAAAGAAGTTTCTAAGAACCCCAGGATTTCATCATGTGACCTAGAAGTAGCTGTTGCTACTGCTGATGTCAAAGGGCATGTCTACGATTAGAAGCTGCATAAATTAGATCTATATGGAAGGTGTATCAGGAGGAAACCTTTGCTGTTCAGAAAGAATATTGGGGTAAGACTAAAGTTTGCTCATGAACACCTAGGCAAAGACCAGGACTTTTGAAACAATGTGCTCTGGACAGAAGAGGCAAAGATAATTATTTGGCCATAGTACCAGAAAACACGTTTAGTGAAAACCTAATGTATCACCAGAAGAACCTGATAAAACAACTGTAAACCATGATATGTGGAAATGTTAAAGTTGGGTGATTTGCTGCATCAGGGTCTGGGTAGTTTATCACAAAATCCACTATGAATTCTTCATTCCATCTGTGGGCATTTAAGGATAATGTGAGATCATCTGAAACTTGAACCTCAACCAAAAGTGAACCTTGCAACATGACAATGAACATGTCAAGGAAAAGCTGAGGGGGGAAAATAGAGGGTTCTGGAATGATCAAGTCAAAAGCTGGAGCTAAATCCCACTGAGGTGCTGTGGGGCAGTTTGGAATGGTTGTGCATGCAAGAAACCCCTCGAACATTGCACAGCTCAAAAAATTCTATATGGAGGAGTGGGAAGAAAATTCCTCTCAGTTGATTTCAGAGCTGCTAGGCAGTTATAAGAAATACATATTTGAGGTTGTTTCTGCAAATGGGGGCAGAACCAGGTAATGGAGCCAAAGGTGTGCTTTTTCCACAGAATGAAATTTTAATTTTTTGTGTGGAATAAATATACAGTCAAATTTTTATAGTTTTTTTTGTTCAAGAACATCACCTGTACTGTTTGAAGATAAAATATCAATATGTCAACAAACAGTAGCATTTAAAAGTTCGTGAAGCTTTTTGAATTTCTAATATTTCTGCATAAATAGAAACTACCTAATTAAATGAGCAAAAATATATTTGCTCGAAGGTGCTTTTTCAAGAGGCAACTTCTTTGTTTTTCCTTGAAGATATTTTGCTTCTCATCCAAAAAGCTTCTTCAGTTCAATTATTTTTATAATGGTTTTTAGTATTAGTTCTTGGTCAGCTATCATAAGAGTGTTCTGCAAACAAATTTTTTAGAAGAAAGTTCATCAATTAAACTTGAGAAGGATGTTATTTATTTCTACCATGATATTCTATCCAAGAATGGGGTCTATGCTGTTTCTGAACAATTTTACCACTAAGTATTCTATACTTTTTCTCTTGCGTTTTTCTCTCTGACCATTATGTCCCAAAGTAGGTAAGGTAAGAATTCATTTCTTAATGCAAATACTGAAGATAGAAAAAAAATGTGCTGTACAAAGGTCTTTTCCAATTTAGAATACCTCATAATGGTCAACCAGATGTATTTTGTTACTGATACTGCATTTCCATTCAGTTCTTAGCCCCAGAAAGCAGCGGGGATGGTTGCATGCATGTTTAATGTAAAAAAAAAAGGGTACAATGCAAATATAATAATAAATAATAAGCAAATGGGAAAAGACAGATGAAAACCCATGTGACAACTTCACTGAATTCTGGCTCTACTAGATTTATGTGAACACTAATAAGACGACAAAATCATAAATTTATCTTTAAACACTTGAAAAATAGTTATGATTCAAGAATAGGCTGGATAATGATATTACACTGAAAAATGGAGGATATAGTTAAATTTTGCATCTACACAGCAAGTTATGAATGAATGGTTATTATCCAGAGAAGGAGAATTACTTAATCCAGCCACTCTTCCTTAAGTTTTTTAGCAAGTATATATATACAGACATGTATATATTGTTTACTTGACAAAATGATTTGAACTGCCTTTAGTTTTTTGAGATTACCCAGGTAATTTAATCCAGCTTTTTGTAGAATGCATCCAACATTGATTTTTTTCTTTAATTTTTATTGTTTTTCCCATGACCTCTATTCAAAATTAATATACTTTGTATTTCTGATTGAACTTTCCTTAATATCTTTGCTTATATAAACTATATTATATTCTGCAAACTTTAGTTGCTTCATAGCATTTTAATTTAATTTTTTTTTAATTCTTGTGGTTCAGAAAATCTTATTCCAGAGCAGTTTAGAGTTCACTTTAAAGCAGAGGAATAGCTTATAGTCACAAAAACGTGTACTGCGATCAAAATCAATAAAATAGAAATGCAACAAAGGAAAAATTAAAAATCACAATGTAAATGTCCAGATGTTTGAAAGTGTAAAAGTAGTATAAGAACTATTTCCAAGGCTGGGGGCTACACTTAGTGTTTAGTTGGGCCAAGGATTGCAGGGCAAGGATGATCATGTAAGCAGGCAGGGCTATATCACGGATTTTTTTTAAATGAAAATAAAATTGGGTACTAAGGTAAGTAATCTTTGAATATTACATTGCTATTGTTCTGAGTGTACTGTATGTTTTTTCATATACTTTTTTAAATGACAGGAATCTCACTGATTTTTGGCAACTCAAGAAATGATTGCTAAATTTTGGTAATATAGATAAAAGAGGTTCTTGATGGCCAATGTTAACTGAAAGGACCTACTATTAGTGTCTTAAGCACATTTGTTCTCTATTAAAAGACCACTAATGTGGAACAACTCTGCTGCTATGTGTCTCGGCTCTAATGGTGGAAGTATTGTAGTTTAAGAAGGGCTTTTAGTGAAAATTGTTTAGAAGCAGACAGCTTGATAGAAAAGCAGGGGATCCTCAAGACGCAAGCTGGAAAGGGCCTTAAAGAGCAAAAACAGCACCTTGAACTGGATTTGGAAGCAGACTGAGAATAAACCTAAAGACCTAAAATTGTTAAAAGTATGGTCTTACTGAACTATCCCATCAGCATCCTCCTGTCTTTCGCTTTACTTTGAATCAGCTGTAGCTTCCAAAGTGTCTTTGGTGTCTTCACATACAACACACTAAGGCAATCTAATTCAAATGCTATCAGAACAGATCACTATTTTCATAGTACCTTCTGCTGCCTTGAAATTTGAGTACTCTGTATTTATGTGGAGCTGAAGACATACTCCCCTGAATTTGGGAGAGAAAAACTTTTACTTTTGCAAAGGGGCTTTATTGACCACTCAAAAATCATTTAATAATCCAGATAAAGCAAAAAGCATTTATTAAGGGGGATTTCAAGTCCTTATATAGGGGGCAGAAACAAATGATACATATATATATATATATAATGTATGTGCTATTTTAGAAAGCAAGTGATCAGATATTGTTTACATGTGAGAACTGAACAGAGAAAACACTGATTCTAGACAAAATTCCACAAGTAGTAAATTTATGAGTGATGTTACTACCTTTCCCTGCAAGGTTTGTATCTTTCTTAAAACTTTTAAGTGAATTCAAGGACTTCCAGAATCTGCTCTCTACTGTTTAGTTGCTGAAAAGGCTAATGTTTACTTGTAAAAGAAAGAAATGGTGTTGGCATAAAGGAAAAAAATGATTTCCTGAATTTCAAAAGGAGACATGGATGCCATGCTAATATCACTTTTATTAAAAAGCTAATATGCCTAAACTTCCAAATAACAATATGATGGGTACCTATAATTTCAATTTGATTGAAGATTATCATAGCCTCTGAATGTTATGAAAGTAGATATACATAATTTTTTTTTCAAGGTGATGATGTATTTTTTTAAAAACCCCAATGTTCGTATTTAATTCAAATTACTTGAATTATTTATCTATTACAATGTAACACCCACACAGTGATTCCCATCCATACAGTGAGGGAAAAAATATTTGATCCCCTGCTGATTTTATGTTTGCCCACTGACAAAGAAATGATCAGTCTATAATTTTAATGGTAGGTTTATTTTAACAGTGAGGGCCAGAATAAAAATAAAAAATCCAGAAAAACGCATTTCAAAAAAGTTATAAATCAATTTGCATTTTAATGAGTGAAATAAGTATTTGACCCCTTCACAAAACATGACTTAGTACTTGGTGGCAAAACCCTTGTTGGCAATCACAGAGGTCAGACGTTTCTTGTAGATGGCCATCAGGTTTGCACACATCTCAGGAGGGATTTTGTCCCACTCCTCTTTGCAGATCCTCTCCAAGTCATTAAGGTTTCGAGGTTGACGTTTGGCAACTCGAACCTTCAGCTCCCTCCACAGATTTTCTATGGGATTAAGGTCTGGAGACTGGCTAGGCCACTCAAGGACCTTAATGTGCTTCTTGAACCACTCCTTTGTTGCCTTGGCCATGTGTTTTGGGTCATTACCATGCTGGAATACCTATCCACGACCCATTTTCAATGCCCTGGCTGAGGGAAGGAGGTTCTCACCCAAGATTTGACGATACATAGCCCTATCCGTCGTCCCTTTGATGCGGTGAAGTCCTGTCCCTTAGCAGAAAAACACCCCCAAAGCATAATGTTTCTACCTCCATGTTTGAAGGTGGGGATGGTGTTCTTGGGGTCATCATAGCAGCATTCCTCCTCCAAAAACGGTGAGTTGATGCCAAAGAGCTCGATTTTGGTCTCATATGACCACAACACTTTCACCCAGTTCTCCTCTCAATCATTCAGATATTCATTGCAAACTTCAGACGGGCCTATACATGTGCTTTCTTGAGCAGGGGGACCTTGCGGGCGCTACAGGATTTCAGTCTTTCATGGCGTAGTGTGTTACCAATTGTTTTCTTGGTGACTATGGTCTCGGCTGCCTTGAGATCATTGACAAGATCCTCCCGTGTAGTTCTGGGCTGATTCCTCACTGTTCTCATGATCACTGAAACTCCACGAGGTGAGATCTTGCATGGAGCCCCAGACTAAGGGAGATTGACAGTTATTTTGTGTTTCTTCCATTTGTGAATGATCGCACCAACTGTTGTCACCTTCTCATCAAGCTGCTTGGCAATAGTCTTGTAGCCCATTCCAGCCTTGTGTAGGTCTACAATCTTGTCCCTGACATCCTTGGACAGCTCTTTGGTTTTGGCCATGGTGGAAAGTTTGGAATCTGATTGATTGATTGCTTCTGTGGACAGGTGTCTTATATACAGGTAACAAGCTGAGATTAGGAGCACTCCCTTTAAGAGAGTGCGCCTAATCTTGGCTCATTACCTGTATAAAAGACACCTGAGAGCCAGAAATCTTGCTGATTGCTGGAGGATCAAATACTTGTTTTATTCATTAAAATGCAAATCAATTTATAACATTTTTGAAATGCGTTTTTCTGGATTTTTGTTGTTATTCTGTCTCTCACTGTTAAAATAAACATACAATTAAAAGTATAGGCTGAATCATTTCTTTGTCAGTGGGCAAACGTACAAAATCAGCAGGGGAATCAAATGATTTTTTTCCTCACTGTATAGTTACATCTAAATCCCCAAGTTTAAAATTAATGCCTCACTCAGTTTCATAAAACGGGGAAAGCATTAGTAGCTGTTGGAAACCAGAGAAGATGCCCTAACTTGCCTCATCCGTAGGCTACAAAAATTGACAGTACCGGTACCTTACGAAATAAAGCTATTAGTTCCGCTCGCACACCTGCAACTCGGCTGCCTTCGGGAACTGGAATAAAGCTCGGGCTGTTCGTTGCTCAGTTCTAACCGCCCGCCAGTAGGGGCGCCACTCCCAGCCGCACTTGCACCAAACCTTCCTTTCCCTCGTCCTTTCTTTGCGTCATAAGTTCGCGCCTGCTAAGAGGAAGAACCCGCCCCCGAGAGGAGCTGCCGGGAAACGAAAGTGAATTGTGGCGGAGTAGAATTGGAGGGGGTCGGGCTGCCGTTCTTTCTGCCAAGCCCAGCCGCACCTGTGAACAGCTCCGAGCCCTGCTCTTCCCTTCTCCTCTTTTGTTCCGGCCCGAAGCAGAGCCCCTTCCCCCTTGTGAGTGTAGCAGGCAAGGGCCCGGGGACGGAAAGCGAGCGAGTCAAGGAAGCTGGGGGCTCGCGGTGCACGGCCACCTCCTCCGGTCGCGCTTCTTGCTCTTCCAGGGCGCTTGTCGGTTCGCTTTTGACGTTCCCGCCACACGAGAGGATCCCACGCTGCTCGCTCGCTCTTCCCTGCCTGCTTCTATGCCCGTTATAAGCATGGCGATAACCTTTTCCCATCGCAGTCACCCGCATGTCGCTGGCCGTCTCTCACGCCTCCCTTAATTTGCCTTCATTGCTTCGCCTTTCTTCGCCTCCACTTGAGCTTTTGGGGCCTCTCCGAGGAATTAGCCTGGGATCTAAACCTATTTTCAAGAAAATGGGTTATTTTGGACTCAGCGGTGTTTGTCTTTGGGGCTCACCTGCCCATTTTGAGTTTGCCTGGGTGACTTACATTTTTTTCAACCACCTTTTTCTCCCGAAGTTTTCCATGGAGCTTCCCTATTCCATTTTTTGCTCTCTGTGTAAAGTTTATACATGTTTGTTTATTCTTTTTTTAATGTCTGTGTCTTCTGTAAAGGCATTCCTTCCCTCTCTTCTGCAAAATTTTGTTAAATATTTCTGTCCCTCACGAACCAATACCCGAATTAAAATTCTATCTTTATAATTCTGAATACCTTATACTTTAAAAAGTGACTGTCCATCCAGTTCACACTTTTTTCTGTTTCTATTGGAAGGTTAGGCATGGCATTGAGGCCAAACAACATCAGAACAAAGTTTTGGTATTATATTCCATCATTCTAGAAAATCTAGCAATGTATTCTAGCAATTTTTTATATGTTCGAAAGTTAATAAAAGTCAGTACTCTCTTGCTCATTTTTTCCATTATATTGTACTGGAATAAGGCCTTTTGAATGAAATGAGACTTGAATTTGTTATATAAAATTGGACTACAGAGGAGTCAAACTTTGAGCCATTCCCTGAATTGACCAGAGTATATTCTGTAATTGGCAGCTGTTCATCTGATTCTCACAGTAATGGAAATTGATCTGTTATGAGAACATTTATTTTCATATTTTTTCTTTTAAGAGTTTGTAATTTCTGTGTGGATAAATAAGATGGAATTGACGTTTGTTAATAAGAAAATACAATGCAGTTTGTTTCACCTCACTTTCATCAAGGAATGTATATAATATAGGAGATAGTATACTTTTTCAAGATATTGTTATCAAAAGATTAACAATGTAAAAATACTTCACTTAACTATAAGTATCCAGCTGCAACAGGCAGCTGTATATTCCATGCCAAAATGTTTTTGGATACCTCTATTGGCATTAGTGTGTCTTCGTGTTTATGAAATCAGCATTTTTAATATTTGTATTTTTTTAATGCTTTAACTTTTTTTTTAGAAACTATAGGGGTTTTTTGATATATGTTTTTAATATATAAATACCAGCTAAACTGGTTGTATGTTTATTATCCCTCTTATTTTTCTGGTTTTAAATATATGGCCGGTCCCTAACCTTGTACAAATCTTGATTCAGCAGTCAATTCCATTGTATAAATGGGGCTCAGCATAAAAATATTTATAATTTTAGTCTCAAACTGTTTTTACTTTATTTTTTTAATTAAGATACAATATGATCAGAGAAAGAAACAATAAAAATAGAAAAAAATGGTATTAAGGTATATCAGTTTGAAAGCTGGATTCAATGTTAAAGTAAAAGAGTATTAAAGTAACTGACAGCTATAACAGTATGATTCAGTTTATAAATCATAAAAAGGCAAAAACTACAATTATAATTAAGTTTATCTGGTTTGAAAAATATTTTTTTTAAAATCAAACTTAGCAGAAACAAAAATGGAAAAATTCTAAATGTTATAATCTGATGTTAGAAATTTACCAAATTTTGTGTATGATATGAACTCACTTCTTAGATTATCCAAAATAGTTTCCAAACCTACCTGAATTTTACATCAAATTTAGTTAGTTTTGATATGACATGCTCCCTTAATTTAATTTACCATTTGTTTTTGGAAAATTATGAAATATTTATGCTTTCCAATAAAAATCATACTGTAATGAATTTTAAAGGGTCTTAACATATACACATTGAATTCACTATATTTTGTAAGAAAGTAGTTTTAATCATATTTAGTAAAAAAAAAATGAAAATGATTATGATTTAGAAAGAAACAAAGTGGTGGCATTTGACTAAATAGGCTTAATATCTTAATATATTGTAAAAAGTGATGTCTATTGCTGGTCTATGACCGTAATAAAGTTATTATTATTATAAATAGGCTTAATATTTCAACGTTTTCACTTTTTAAAAATACTTTGGAGAAATAGTATTATATTGAAATAAGTGAAATATTCTTTAAAAAATAACTAATGCGCTAAAAGGTAACATTATAAAATGTTTTGGAAGGTAATTGTAGAACCTATTCAGACATGTTTTTTTTAGTTTTTTTTTAAAAACAGGGATTGGGTAGAGCTTTAGTTTCCCTTTCCTACTCTTTTTCTTTTAAATGAATAGTATTTAAAATGCACAGGGGCACTCCAATTTTCTATGTAAAATATTTACAAAAAGATTGGAAACTAGGATATTCTATTGCCTTAGAATTATGTATATGAATTTGTTGATGAAATATACTCTGTTTTCTTACAGTAAAAATGAAGAGAAGAACAGACCCTGAATATAGCAGCCCACAGAAAAGGCAGAAAAAAAGGATAGAAGAGTTGGGTCTGACTCTCAGTTCCACATCAGACGATGAAACCCAACTTAATATTAACCATGCTACTCAAGGTACTTACTGAAGCAATCACTACATGAATTCCTGAAGCTTTCAGTCATCTTGGGCACATTGTATGATGGAGAATGCAATTATGATGATTTTAAAACTCCCATGCTCAAACATTTATCTCTAACTTTGTTGCATTGAATTTATAGCAGTCTCTCCACTGTTGAATTTTTTGATGAATTTAGTTGAACTATTGTTGAACTTTAATTGAATTATTATTAATGAGAACATTGTAATAAAAACACTATGAAGTATCAGGATTGTGAATCAGATGGTAATGGAATATTGATGATTTTAGCCCAGCCCAGCAAGGTCTTGGTATATGTAGTTTGAGTAGTCAAAGAACATTCAGCATCCAGTCACACTAACTGCACAGAGAAGAGAAGGAAGCCTGTCAGGTTCCAAAAATCAAGACATGTTGAGGTTCTTCTAAGCAGTTTCCTTTATTGTTCCTTGCCTGTATACAGAAATCTTGCCAAACTAAAGTAGACTACTTGAACCATTAAACATACACTCTGAGAATTCTTAGGGAAGAGCTGTGTTAACTCTTTCTCTCTCACACTGTTTAAATTTCACTGTCTTTTTTGCTCCTCTGGAATCAACTCCCTTCAAACTAGAATAGAGTGTTTCTAGCTTGTGCAGTCTAAGGATATTGACAAATGTATGGAAAAATGAGGCCAGCTATGTATTCTTTGGATCCTTGTGCAGTTTGAATTTAGTAGTCAGTTAAGAGTGTGTGTATAGACTATAATCTATACGAATAGATTGTAAAACTAGATGATAAATATATAAGTGAGGGGTAATATTACCCTATTGGCTTTGAATGAGATGGAGACAAATCCTATAACTTTGAAAAACTAGTTTGATATCTGATTTGTAATTTTAAGCCAGACTCAGAATGAATAGTTGTTTATAAATGTCAAGCTGTCTGGAAAGGATTTATCTATTTTATTTTCATTCCAATTTGACTTTCAAGATGGATTTGGGAATGGAAGCTACTTTGGTGGATAATATTGCTGTTATTGTATCACTCTTTGCTCTAAAGAATCCCAGTGCTTGCACAAGAGAACAATGAAAAAGAATCAATATACAACTAAAACCCTCGTGTCTGATTGTTTATAACCTTCAATTGGGTGAAACAGCGCATCCACAGGGCAACAACTTTGAAACGGCATATCTCAAATGGGCTAATTTATAGAAATCCAAAATCCAGTATCTATGACTTCTATGGGATTGAAAGTTGGCAAAATATATCGGCTTCAGTGCTGCTGCATGGCTGTGCCACTGTGGTCAGTCACAGTCATGTGCTTGTCTTATCCAATACTCCCTGCCAAATTTCCATAAGGAAAGTCAATGGGAAAGCCAGCAGGAAGTCAGAAGTTGTTCCAGCTTCCATTGGTTTTTTTGCCTTTGGTCATTCTGATTCTCTTTAGATAAGGAAATACACAATAACTAACAGGTCACGAGTTGTCTAATCAATAATATAAAATAACTAAGTTGCAAAGACATTAAAAGTACAGACATTTAAAGCAAAGTTCATTTTTAGATGGTGAGTTGAAATGGTAGTCTTTTGTCCTACTTTTCTCTGTGTTTAGTTGCTGAAAACAGCCTGGAGTTAGGAGCTGTCATCAAGACAGCCTTCTTTCTGCTCAACACACATTAACTGATCTTAATATTTAGACTAGGAGCAGGGATGTTATCTGCTCTTTGTGTATGGATTGGATGGTTTTGAGGAGACAACATTTTAAAGTATTTAAATTATTAAAAACATTTAGACTAATAGATATCAACACCTTAAGTGGGGATGCTTGGAAATGAGTAAGTTCTCTTGACAATGGTTCCCCATTCTGTTTGCTATTGTATTCTATGGTACTACTCTTAGCTTTTGGGATGCCTAAAGGGTATTCATTAGTAATACCTGTGGTTGTTAAACATCTACATGAAACCACTAAGCCAATATAATGAGAAATATGAATGGTAAGTTGATTTGGGAGAAAAATCAGAGGAATAGGAGGGAATGGGAGTGTTTGTAAGTAGCTAGAATTCTGGCTCGGTAAGAATGCTAATTTATGTCGCTCAGGTGTTTCTGCTTAACCTGTACTAGTAATGAAAAGGTGAAACCTAATCAGGATAGCCTTGTGAATTTGCTCTCATTTTACTCCTTCTCTCCTAAAATGTCAGGTCATAACTAATCACGGCTTGTTAGATTTTCACATAATGCTAAACCATGAATGAAACTGGCTTGGTTGGTTCAGCTACTCTGTCTAACAGAAGGATTAAAAATGAGAGCACTCAAACACGTGTACTACCATAAAATGCATGCATTATCAATATATTACTTGATGTGATTTTATAATCAACTAATTTTTAGTAACAGTTTTATTATAATGGATTGCAGTTACACTACAGAAATTAGCTGTTGTGTGACCCTGTTTCAGAAAGAGACTGCAGCTAGAGGGTCACTTTCTCACATTCTCTCTATTCAAAAAGATCATTCCTATTGATTGTTTTTAATCTTCATGTGTTTGGAAACAGAAAAGATGTATCCTAAGATGTACATGTTCTAGATTCCACAGCTCTGTATTAGGACGCCTAATGTGAATGCAGTTGATACCAACTTCAGAATGTGACATTTTAGCTAGAAATGGAAAGCTAAAATCTCAGAGAACTGCTCTCAATATTGAGACAGTATTGAAGTAGGTAGTCCAATTTGATAAAAGTTAGCCTGTGTTCCTAGATCATGACCAATATATGTTGTTGTGGCACTGACTACTGAAGCTTCTATTTATTCTGTTTGGTTTTCAGATTCTTCCACCACAAGCAGCAGTGAATCTGATAGTGAGAACAGCGGGAAGCGGCCTATGCTTGGCACTTTCAGCAATAACTTCAGTGCAGATTCCCTTGTGGAGGGCACATCTTCCCGCTACTCTATGTACAACAGTGTGTCCCAGAAGCTCATGGTGGGTCAGAATACCTGTTGTTGTGTAGAATCTGTCAGCTTGGTCCTTAGAATACAACTAGAGTTTATCATCTTCATTTGTTAGGGTATCTTTGGATCCTGATTTTCAACACTACTAAAACATCTCTTCAAATTCTTGGGATATCACAATAATGTAATAGAGGAGTTTCCTTAATCTTCTGTCATTTAGTTATACGTTACTGGTGTTTCTGTTGTTTCCTTATGTCTTCAACTACCATAAACGTGTTACTAGCAGAGCATTAGGGCTAAAATAGTTTAAGCTACTATTATTCAGGACCTGGTAGTTACCCTTTTCTGTTTATTTCCAGGAACTAGCAGCTTGATATGCCCCCCCCCCTTTCAAGCATTTTGAGGTTTAGTGCAATCTCTGGAATAAGCTTCTAGCTCCATTATGCTTGAACAATCAGGGAATTTCTAGGGACCTCAGAATTTTCTATTTTGGTTCAGCAAACTGGGTGACTTCCCTTTCATATTTTTTCCTGTGCTAATTTTCAAATAATTTAAATTGACTTGTTGCTTAATTGATTGGGTGGTTTTATAGTATTTAAATTAATTTTTGAAAACAATTATGTTTTTTAAATATTGTAGATTATATTGCTTTGTGTTTTACACAGATTGTATGTCGCCCTTTAAGAGGATGCCTATAACCAAAGTATGTACATTAAAAAAAGTTTTAAAAAGCAAAGCATAATTGAAGGTTTAGGAGCAAGATTATTTCGGATAGGATTTTCAGTAGCTCCTAGGAGGAAATTATGTGATTATCTTGAACATCTCTGTGCTACATACATTATTTATCAGTACATATTCAATCAACTCTATACATTTATTAGTATTCTAGGCGGCATAGATTAGACATGAACTGAGTTTACCCATATGATTTTAATATTTTAATTAATAGAAATTGTTGTCTTCTAGAAACTAAATTTAGCACAGAACAATCTGAGTGATAGAACTATAGATCATTCCTAGTTCAGTGAATCTTTAAATATAAATGAAATTCCTTATTTGGGACCTTATTGCTCTTTGGCAATGTATTTCTATGAATATGAATGTATGTAATACTTTTTTACATATGTGGTGCATGAAAATATGTAGATTTACATGACCTTTTTGAAATATAGGATATTTCCTTTTAGGCAAGCATTAAAAACCTTAATGAAGTGCAGAATAAGTCTGTTTTATCAGAAAGTCAGATGTGATCTTTCAAACATTACAAAATGTAATCTTTTTGTACTACATGTACTATACTTCCTAACAAATATTTTAGTGTGTTAAGCAGAATGTTGTGTTCTTCCCATTACTTCTGAGTGTTGGTAATTGGTAGAAAATGAGCCTTGAATTTCCTAAGAGATATAATCACTATGTTTAAGAAGCTATGATTTATCCAGTCATGGGAAACAACTTTATTTGGATGTTTTATGCAAATTGGGATTTGTTCAGTCATCGTTTCTTAAATAAACCAGAATGAGTCTTTGGAGATGAGCAAATTTTATTTTTATCTCCTGGTAGTCAGTTGTTATCAAAGAGTTTACGTTAACTGTAAATGACAGTTTTACTAGTCATTGTGAATATTTTCTCTTTATGGTATAATTTGTTTATGGGGATTTTGTGGATTGAGCTTTTTTAATGTGGAGAAATATGCCATTATTTTTGTTTTCTTTTGTTTTTATCACTGTGACCTAAGGTGTGATATCCTTCTGGTAAAGCAGGCATGTCAAACTCGCGAGGTCACGTGACGTTGCGCGAGGTCACATGACTTTCCCCCCATTGCCGGCAATGGGGTGGGCGCGGTTTAGGCATGATGCATCCGGCCTGCGGGCCGGCAGTTTGACATGCCTGTGGTAAAGGGATAGGAGTGTGCTATGTTTGTGTTGGGATTTTTTTTTGAAAGGTAAAGTCTCATTTTTCTTTATGGAAGTGTGGATGTATTTTTGAGTGTGTATATTTTTTGTGTTTTTAATATTCTTATGCAATTGTATTTTTATTTAAAATATTTTTAAAGATTAGCATTATTAATCAATGTAAGAATATATCTAAAAGCAGCTATACAATTTTATAGAAACAAAGTATACAGAAACAAATTACTTACTTAATTTTTTATTTCCTACATTTTAAAAATAATATTGATTCAAGGAAGTACTTCAGATTTCCAGTGTTTTACTATAGTAAATCTGGCAGGTAACAACACACATATACATAAGAAATTAGGTTTTGCTATTGTCTTCAGAAATATGGGCAATAAAGCAATAAAGCTACACTAGTATTAGTTATTAAATACTGTTTTGTAATTTTTCCAGTTTCCTCAAAAAATTATCATAGGAGATGATAAACATGTAGCAGATTGACTTCCTATGTACTGTTTTGATTACAACCTTGCCAAAATAATCTTCTATTAATATAGTTGAGTTTTAAGGAGAGATTTTGAATTTCCTCAAAAATTTTGAATCGGAAAATTTTCTTATTGAAATGACTATGATTTAAATTAACCCCTTCATTTCAGTTTTCATAATCTGCAAAAACATTTGAGCTACATTATTTGATGTAAAAATATTAGGATTAGCTTATTTCACTGAGGTTTGACTGTTACAGTCCAAGAAATGAAAAAGCTTTAATATAGGAAGAAAAAATATTTTAATCGAAACTAAAGTTGGGCAATAGGCAATAAAATAGAATGCAATAAACTCACCTGAAGTGGAACATCCCCCTGCTTTTTATCTTTCTGGACCATAGCATTATCTGTTTTAATTATTTCTTGATGACTTTTTGAAATAGATTTAAAAGGATTTTTTTAGTTTGCGAGACACTCGTTTGTGAGTGTGCTTGTAGGGTGCTAGCTGAGTGTGTATTTGTAAGGGTTTGACTGTGGGTGTGTATTTAGAAAACAGTTCTGGATTTTATATAGGATGTGGGCCTTTATGTTCCCTTCCACAAAATCAGCATTTTGTTCTTTTATGTGTGATTTGGCATATGGAAGTTGTATTGCCATCTCTTTTGATAACAATGTTATGTTCAAGAAGAAATTCAGCACGGGCTTCCGGTTCCGGATCGCGACACCAGCAGTCGCACGGAGAGATCTCTCTCTCCCACCGGCTGCTTTCCCTCCGCCGGTAGACCCTTAATCGGGTCGAAAGTCGCCCCGTAGAGGCGACCACCGTTAGAGGAGGCTCCTGCTCGACTGGGGAAGAGCGGCGGCTCTCCCCAGTTCGAGCTTTCTCCTTAGGGCCGCCGGAGGAAAAGATCGCCCAATAAAATGGACGATCACTTCGTCGCACCAGCTGAAAGCCAGAAGAACATCTAAGCGAAAGAACCCCCGTGGAGAATCCGGGTGAGACCTTTCCTACCCCCTTTTTTTTTCCCTAACTACTTTCCTGTTAAAGCTTTCTTTGAACTATTTCCCTGTCGTGAGGAAGCAGCGTTTGGGCAATGGGGAAAAACAGCGTTGGAAAAAAAAATATATAAATAAAAACCAGTCAATTTTGATGGACTATTTAAATTTTGGAATACTGAGGGGACCTGAAAACATTTTATTCTTGACTATTATTGTTACAACTACGCATTTATTATTTTGAGCCCTTTCTTCATCTTTTTCAACACGAAAAATAAAAAATCTATTATTTGGAAAGGAAAAAAAAAAAAGATTTTTTGGTTTGCTGAGGACATCTTGTGTCGGAAAGTGGTACTGCAATTATATTTCTTTATGGCTGGGAATGGCTATGACCTTCAAAGGGTGATAACCACAAGATAACGGATGCAGCTGGCCTATTGAAAATTGAAGGTGAATGCTTGCTTGATTCTTATGAAGCAGAGCCTTCCTTAAAGATTAAAAAGCCTTATTACTATCGATATGGAACTTAATACACAACTGGACTATGAACTTATATTGGAAACAATTTTAGAAGCTGCAGAGGATGTGAGTTCCTATTTTCAATCCCTTTTCCCTACACTGAGAGAAACCATGGAAACCACAAAACAAACTAATTTTATTCAACTTCCAACACAACCTATCAAGAAGTCTGATGACTATACAACAACTTCAACAGAGATGTCTGAAGCATCAATACCAACAGAGACTGACACTCAGATACAACTTATTGAAAATCGAGAAAAGGTGGATAAACAATTGGCAAATATAACATGGAATAAAACAGCTTTTACCATCCAAAGGCTATTAGAAGAAAGGAAAGAGAACTTTGACCAATTTGAAGCGTTAAAGAATATGGACTTTTAATAGTGTGGTTTGATTATGTAGGAACCTTACTATGGAAACCACTATGGCATAGAAAGAAGCCTAGAGTTAGATTTAAAAATGTATTTTAAAGTCTTATTTCATGGGATTAAAAAGGCTTTGATTTCTTGACTGACTTAACAACTAATGGAACACGTGAAATTTTTAAGAGGATACCCTTTGTAATATTACTCTGTTTTAGATATGATATGTATTGGAGAAGTAAACTTTACTTACTGGTTTAAAAAGATTTTTATAGATATAGAGGCATTGATAGAATATATATTTAAATTAGATAGAAATTTATTTGTTGGCCTGATACTTTTATTTTAAGAGAATTATTTGGAAATAAAAGGAGAATAAGAGGGATGGGTGATAAGAGAAAAAAATGGTATCAATGAAGAAGATATGGGAATGTTGTTGCGAGAACAATATACCAGATATAATTATGTAAAAAAAATTAAAAAAAAGGGGCACCCGAAGTGTTAATAATATGTCTATTTAAGGCTAATTGAAATATAGTAATTGTAAGTTAGTAAAGCTTAAAAACAGGATTTGGATTTTTAGAATTGAAATGTAACTGATATTTGATAGGACCGTTTGAAACTTATATAGAATTTATTAATTTGAATAAGTAAAATTAAATGAGGGAATTAGAGAGGGAAGTTTAAAAGACTTGAGTTATATATTTGTGATTGTCTTTCTTTTTTTTGGATGTTTAATATACCCACCTCCATGGTGGTTCCTAAGCACCTTAATGTAATCCCTGTACCCCTATAAAATCTAATAAAATATATTTTTTTTTAAAAAAAGAAGAAATTCAGCACTGAAGGAAGATAACCGAACATAGTTAAATGAAGATGCCTCGCAAGTATAGTAAGAAATAACTGCTGTGTTCTCTGCAGGTTGCTTATTTGTAATAGTTTTATTTCATCATTTGCTTTTTTCTGCTTCTAGATATAATTTTCCTCTTGATTAGGTTGAATATATGAAAGGAGAACTTGGAAATCTTCTGTAAAAATATTTTTAATCAGACAGACCAGTGCTTTTTGTTAAAAGTAGCAGAAGGATATAAAACAACTTTTCTACTACCTTGTAGGCTAAGATGGGCTTTCGAGAAGGTGAAGGTCTTGGTAAATATGGCCAGGGAAGGCAAGAGATTGTGGAGGCCTCACAACAAAAAGGAAGGCGTGGATTGGGGCTCATTCTGAAAGGATTTGATGGAGAGATGAACATCAACTGGCAAGATGACCCAGAGGTAATTACATTTCCTTTAAATCTCCTTCTGATATTCTTTTTCTCAGAATGTCCCATTGTGAAGAGGTCTGATAGATACTTTCCTTTGCACTAGTGCAGTGACTCCCAACCTTTTCTAGACCCCACACCCCCAGAATGCTTCTGATATATTCTCGCACCCCTTACAAAAGTTCAAAATAACGGCAACGAATTATGCATATACACTATAATTTTGAAAACCCAGGTTTTCTCACCCCCTGGAATATCGTCTCGCACACCCCTGGTTGGGAACTCCTGCGCTAGTGACTCAAGTAAGCTTCATTTTAAAAATCCTCATTTGAGGATTTACTGTCTGAAATCAGATACTGATTTCTCTTCTTGGATGAAGATAATGTTTTGATACCTATAATAATAGTAGGATTCTCTCCAAGCATTCTAGTAAACATTGAATTGAGGTTGGTTTTCTGATCTATGAGCTAGATTTATTATACTTATGACTCTCTTGAAATCTTCTTTCTCTTGTTCACAGGCTAGTGCTTATGAGCAAGTGGACTGGTGCCCAGAATGTACCACAGAAATTCCAGATGCTGAAGAAATGAAGGATTGGATGACAATAGGAAAGGTATTCAGGTTGCACAACAAGGGAAATAATCACCACCAAATCTTTATTACTGACATCTACACAGTGTACAGTTCTAAAAAAGAAAGCAAAAATATTCTAGATAAAGAGATCTATAAATCAGAAGTAATAAAAAAGGTCTAAGAAAGAGAAAATACGTTAGTGTATTATGAAGATGCTTAAGCAGGGACTGCAAAATTAATAGAACACTTATACACAAATACTAAAATATTTATGTTTTGGTTCAGTGATTTAAAAAGAAAACTACTCAAGAGATAAATAAATGTAATTGATCTGCTGGATAGCCCTGGGAATAAAAGAGCGATAGATAGATGGATAATTTTTATTAATTTCTGTCAATGACAACATAGCATGAACGTAAATGTAAATTTCTTTACTTGCTTAGGTAAACAAAGAAAAGAAAATTAAATGCTGAGTTGGTTAAGAGTGAAAAAGTTCTAGTTAAATTCAGAAAGGTACCCAAGTATGCTAAAAAGATACTTCAGGTGGAAAATTATAGTAATAGTCTTAAACTACACCAAATGAGTCAAAGTTTTATTAAATATAATTGAATTGAAACTACAAAAGCATATTGAAAATAAATTTAATTGTAAATATAATAAAAATATCTTGATCTTTTTAATCTTTTATTACAGTTACTGGTGACACCTAAACTTCACATTTTGGTACATGATTTTAATGAAATCCTATTTAAATGAATTTCCACTGAAGGTTTCTCCTCCCCCCCCCCCTATTTTAATCCAGTTCTTTCAGGGTGTCATACATGGTTCCATTTTTATTGTACTTCTAGCCCATGTTTGCCAAGTGAACTTTGTAGCCATAGGACTGAGAATCTATAAGGCCTGGATAGCAATTATCATCATTCTTTAGCATTATTTTATGAAAAGCACCTATAATCAGAATTGTTTTATTTTCCTATGTGCCAAAGAAGCCTTGTGGATATTTTTTGTGACTGGGATACATATTCATACATTGTGCTTGGGAGGCCTTCTGAGCTCATACTCCTTGTGAAATAAGCAAGTTGATACACTTGAGTGTGTAGCTGGCTGGCCTTGTTTGTCAATTTCAAGTTATATAATACTGCCGCTTCACTCCTCTGATTACTGTATTTGTGAAAGCTTGAATAACTTGACAAGCTGTTTAAACACAGCAATAGGAAATCACATTTGCTCCAATGTTATCCTCATTTTATAGAATGTCATTTGTCTGTCTGGCATAGACCACTGCTCTTCAATATTTACATGTTCTAAAAGTGGCAGTGTAGCTGAGAGAATGTATTTACATAGCAGAGAGATGAATAGTTTTTTTTCCTCCATTGGATATTGGCATATTTTTGAATGATGTACTGACAACCATTGAAATACTATATTCTTAGGGGAGTTTATATAAGCTTGCTTTCTCCATATTGCTCAGACTGCAAATATGCCATGGCTGCTACTTGCAGTGAATGGATCTATCATTGTTCATGTACTGAAAAATACAGTTAAGGTAGACTCCTTATTCCCAAATCTGTAAGTACCATGTTTCCTATTAACAGAAATAAATGATAGTGACAATGGTGATGATAATAATAATGAAAATGGTGTATTAAAATTATATGCTGTCCAACCCCCCAAAAATCTGGGAGATGTAGAGTATAGACTATTAGCATTGTCTATGTCTATGCATTGATCTTGGTATAAAATGAATATTTTGTTAGCCTTGCATATGTATGTTAGGTGAATCTCAATTTCATGTAAAGTCTTAATAAATTGTCCATGTTGCTCTCCTAATTCCATGGAGTAGATTTTTGAGACCATATCGGGGGAAGGGACTTTGCAGGGGGAATAAGAATTGTTTCTATTCCAGTTCAGCTGCTGTAAGTCCTTCTGTTGTTGTGAAGTACTAATAAGATATATTTTAAAAATAAACTTTTTAAGTGTCAGCTTCATTTTCATATGTGGACATTTTCACTTAGCAAAGATAATTTTTAGAGTATCATAAGATTCCTTTCTCCCTGCCCCACAAAGCTTTACTTTTTTTGGACACATTTGTATGTGATAAGCAACAGTTTGGGTTCCCCATGATGGTTTTTATAGTAAGAGTGTTTATGTAGATTAACAATGCATTGATGATGATGAGGTTGTGTAACTAGATCAGGGTGAGGTAGGGCTTCCTTTCCTCATGCTCAATGGCTGAACATTTCTTATTTCAAGCACTCCTAACCCCCCCCCCCCCAGTACCTAAAATGTGCATATTGTCTTAATGGGTTTTACATTGTAAATTGTTCTGCCTTCACTGTTTTGGTTCATTCTTAAATTTTATTAAGAATACCACATCTTTCTAAAAAAGGTGATGATCTTATTACGGCTGTGTAATGATTCAGATTCAAATAGGAAATAATGATTCATGCAAACTGCACCAGTCAGCAACTCATTGAAGAAGGGCCTAGGCTGCTGTTGCCAGCAATCCTGGGAAGAGAAACATTTGATATAAGAGGTACCATCAAATGCAATTTGCAGGTCCTTCATGGTTCTGAATCACATTTTCTCTTTTTGAGCTGGGATCATTACATAGCCCTGATCTTAAGACAAATGCTTTTGCACATATTGATTCATTTTCCCCCACGTTTTGTTTTATAGAGGAAACTGGTGATTGATGATGAAACGGAATTCTGTGGAAAAGACCTCCTACAAAGCATGCTCCAATGCAAGGTGAATTTTATCTGCTGGAACCACAACAGGCCTGTCAGTAGAAGAAGAAATACCAGTGCAGTGCAAAGGCAGAAAAATCTGAGGGCTGATGGTTGTGACACATTTAGAACAGAGTAGCTTCCAGTAACATGGAGGCTTAAGTGACTCCCTTATTTGTTTCCTCTCCTCCTCCTCTACTGAGTGTTAATAATCAGACTGAACTTTGGATGAGTTGCTTTAGGTGAACAGTCTTAAACTTGTGTATATTTCAACTTAGTTTTCCCCCTGTTTCCCCCTAACAAACAGAATACAAGAATAGTCTTATCCTGTTTGAATGAAGCTAGTTTGACTTCTACAGAAGAATGCATTCAGTGAAATCTCTTGAGGATGGCGCTCTGATAATATTGGAAGTGGGTGCTGCTAAGGAAGAGTCTGTTGTTAGGTGATTGCGAAATTGCAATCTGTGTGCGATATTATTGAGTCCAATCAGAAAAATGAGTGCAAAGAACCAGTTTTTATACGAAGCACTGATATTGTCTGATACTGATTTGATTTGTATGAATTCCTGATATTCACTGGATATTCATCCTTTTGTGGTGGAGGCCAGTTCCCCGTTTATTTTTAGAAGCTTCAGATTGACTCCCTGCTTTGACATCAGAGACAGACTCTTGCAGGGATCCTGCACTGAACAAGAGCCCACATTGAAAAGAGAAGGAGAAAAAGCACGGCAGTGGGTCTCCAACCCCCAGACCACGGCCTGTTCGGAACTGGGTCATGCAAGCAAATCTCCATTGGTGCAAGTGCAAATGGAGCTGCATGTGCTCATGCCTACCACTTACAAAGAACCATCCCCTCTTTCCTCCCCCGCCGCTGGGCCACCAAGCCAGAAAGGTTGGAGACCATTGTCTTAGAGAGGGTGGCAGCAAGGAAAAGAGAACCTTATTCAAGCAATTGAATAGGAATTGAGTTCTTGCCTGGCAAATAAGTAACTTGAGTCCAATAAGTATATCCAATAAGTATTATTGGAGCTCAGCCCTAGAGAAGAGAGCCATTGTGGGAAAATGTGCTGTCACGAGTGGGGAAGTGTGAATTAATGCATCCAGGCACAGCCCTATAATCCAAAAACTGATTTCCTCTTCATCAAACTCTGATCATTCTGTGAGAGGGCCATTCCTAACCATTCAGGCTATAATAAGCTGTGCTCTAGAATATACTCTTTAACAAATCCGAATTGAGGCATACCATGTCCAGTTAGCCTTCTCTCCCACCAATGAGAATTGGACATAAGAATATTTCAACTCATACAAGTCGTTCTTCTCTGTCCAGTGGGTGCAACCATTGGGGAGAGTTTCCCTTTAGAAAATATTTGCAGGGTAACATATTTTTCTTTTCATTATTTTAACAAATGATACAAAATAGAAAGTTTCTTAGCAGATAATTTTGCCAGGCCAGTGCTTTAATTGCCAGAATGAAACTTGGTTATGGATATGGCCCTTTCGTCCACCCAGGAAAAAGGAATATATTGCTTTTTCACATCCTCAAGTAGCAAGTCTCCTGTATTTGAGGGGAGAAGCAGAATGTTGCACTTAGCCATAAATTCCTGTTCTTCTCTAATATGGAAAGCTGTGCTTAGTTTCACTTGCAAAGCATTTTAATTCTAGGAGTAGAGGGATAGGCTTGCAATCATGCCTACAATTTTACCTGAGGGATTCCCCAGGTTTCAAACCAGATTCACTGGAAAAGTAGTTTGACTAGAAGGATATGTGTAGCTTCTAGCTGATATTCTACATTTTTTTGGGGAAAAAAAGATTCTCTCCCTTGTAATGTTCCCATGAGATAGCCTTATTAATTTACAGGAACTAGAAATTCACAGGCAAGTATACTTTTTTAGTTAGAATTTTCCCTGGCATGCAAATGCACATTCCATGTCTTCTTCCCAGTAACTCTATTCCTGTTTCTTCATCTTCTCTTCATTTGGTCTGCATATGTCCCATTTTCACGCCCTGATCTTCATCTCCTGGTTGCCAGCTACATACCCTAAAGCATACCTCTGGTGTATGCTTGACTCCAGCTCCTCAGAAAGCCCTGTGCATAGGTGGATGCACTGCGCCTGCACCCTGGTTGCCAAGTGCTCCGGCATTCATCCTTCTTTCTGAAACTGAACCAGGAACATTTGCTTCCAGTCCTATTCCTCCATATGAACACCATGCAGCCGGGCTGACAAAAGAGAACCAAATTCTCTATGATCACTTGATGCATCTAGCAGTTGTGATTGCTAATATGGCAATGTGCCTAGAGTGGCTTGGTGTTTTGGTGTCACACAGACCATTGTGCCCACTAGGCACATCGCCATATTAACAATCACAACTGCTAACTGCATCAAGTAATCGTGGAGGGATATCACAACTGCTAGCTGCATCAGGTAATCATAGAGCAGGGATATCATTAAGATGTTACAATGTGGAAACCCACAGGCCACTCGAGCACCATTCAAAGTTGCCCAAACTGCTGCTGGCCCGGAATGTGGGGTTCCATGATATATCCAGTGACAAGCAGACTGACCATCTTTCCCTACACAGTTTCTGTGACAGCACAATAAATTTTGTCCCCAGAGCAACTATCCTAAAGGTTGTCTATATGTACTTTTCTACAGATAGTGGATCTCTGTGAATGCATTCTTGTCATTTTACCTCCCCAGCATGAGTCTCTGTCCTATTTTTGAAGAATACATTTGCAAGGGAGTGCTTCATCTTTGTAATGACTATACCTAAATCACATAACTGGGTGCAACCAATGTTCTCTTCTGCTGATCTTGGATCTCGTACAATAATTATTCTCTGCCACTGTCACCACCATGCTGGATCTTCATGGAGTGTACTGTGTGATCTAGATCAAGAAAGGGGATTATCACCTTCCAGATCAGTTTTAGCCATTTCAAATACTTGGTCATGCCGTTCACACTCTGTAAATCCTGATGGTCTTCCAGTTTTTCATGGAATCTTCAGTTAGTGATTATTTGCTTGGACGACATCTTGATCTACTCCAGGGTACCACAGGACTATGTGTCAAATTCATCCTGCAGTGTCTCCAAAAGCATTGTCTGTACTCCCAAGCTGGAAAGTGCACATTTGATCTTGCCAACATAGAACTCCTGGGCTATTTCATTTTCACCTGGAGTCTGGGCATAGATCCTATCAAGGTTCAAGTAAACAGTAACAAAGCTCTCAAGTAACAAAGAAGATGTGCAGTGGTTCATAGATTTTTGCAAACTTTTGTTACAAGTTTATTCCTGCTTTCTTGCAAATCATTATTTCCTTCTCTGGGCTACTGGGAAATGAAGAGCCATTCCAATGAGGTTTTGCAATAACCAGAGATGTTTGTATCCATACTTCTTCAGCACCCAGACCCCAGTATAAAGATAGTATAAAGCACTATCTTTATAGTGCCTGCCCCTAACATTGCTCTTACAGGGCACAGCACCAGATCAATCACCTTTGCTCTGCTCCTTTTACTTAGGAAGGTTAGCTGCAGATGAAATCAGTGACAGGGTGCTTTCAAGGTTTGGAAGCAGCATCTAAAGGCACACAGTATCCAGTAATATATGACCAAACCACCAGAACCCGGAGCAACTATGCACAGCCTGGAAACTCAATTATTGCCAGGTTTGATGGTCTGTCTTATTCTCATGCTTTTATTTTGTGATCTGTGTGTCCCAGCCCCACACAAACAGGAAGATGCCTTGTCCAGACTCTAAAATGATGGAGCAGATGCCATTCACAGCCACAATCTGGCAGCTAGAAAACTTTGCAACCACCTTGGAGTCACCTCCCTGACAGCACTCATTTCAAACCTGCCAGGAAGAAATCATTTCACTCAGGCTCAGCTGTAGAACACCAGTGCAACCTGGACCAGTCCAAGATACCTCTATTTAAGTCTGAGGATGGCTTCTTGCATTATCATGGTCACCTTTATTTGCCTTTGGTGGAATTACGAGAGGAAATGCTACACCTGGCAGACAAAAAAGCTGTGACAGGACATTTTGGATTTATAAGACCCTAGGTCTAATCATCCAGGATTTTTGGTAGTTGTGTATCAAAGTTGAGGTGTATGTGCAACCACCCGCCATTTTGTAGGCCTCCACTGTCAAGTAGGGTCACCTCTGAAAGTTGTTTGAGATCCGGCTAAGGAAAAAAAACCTTGCTGCTTTGAGGTTGCAGAAGAAAATTGGCAGCATGATACATTGGGCCATTTTTGTTCCTGGCACTCTGTCACAAGCATACTCATATACCAGACCCACCCTGTCTTTCATAGCTCCCCCCCTCCCCTCCGGCCCTGGTCTTCCTTGCCTACATGTGTACCCTCGTGCTCTGTTCTTTTATTCTGTTATTTCAGCCAATCTCAATAAAAGTATTTTTAGCAATCATCTGGAGTTGAATTTTTTTGGGCCTTGTCTACTTAATGAAGCTTACATTCTGATTAAAGAATGAATGTTCCATTGCTAATTGCTCCCCATAATTGGGTCCTGTAAAGTAAAACAAAGTTCTTAAGTATGGAACTGCAAAATGTTCTGTTTAGCTGCCCTTCCCGTCTAGATTAGATTTTCTAATTTCTTCCTGCAGACTGTTTTTGATGTGCTGGATGGAGAGGAGATGCGCCGAGCTCGTACAAGGTCCAATCCCTATGAGATGATCCGTGGAGCCTTCTTCCTAAACAGGTCAGAGTGTAGACTACGCATTGCGACATGTTTGGTCAGTTAAGGGCAAACTCTCTTAACAAATGCCCGTCTTACACTTACAGAGCTGCAATGAAGATGGGAAACATAGATTATGTCTTCGACTACATGTTTACAAACCCAAAGGATTCTCGTGGGGTGAGGGTTTTCATTTATTTGTGTATCTGGTGCCTTGTCTGAATGGGAAAAGTGAGTAGGAAAATCCTTTGAGCTTTTATTAAAATGGTCGTTGATTAAGCACCTCAGGAGCTAAGCAATTTAACAGATTGATGCAACTGTTTGCTTGGGAGATTGATTTAGTTGCGCTGATTGAATTTTTATCCTTTCTGTTTGCAGAAACCACTAATTAAAGAACGTGGTGCTGAACTGCTGTATTTTGCTGACGTATGTGCTGGCCCTGGTGGTTTCTCGGAATATGTCCTCTGGAGGAAGAAGTGGCATGCAAAAGGTTTTGGGATGACCTTAAAAGGACCAAATGATTTCAAATTGGAGGATTTCTATGCTGCATCTAGTGAGCTTTTTGAGCCTTACTATGGTAAGCACACAAAATTGTTTTCGTTTAAAAAAAAAAAACACCCATCCTCAATGGATGCATGGTTTTCTGCAAGAACATTAATTATCTAAGAATAGGAAAAACTGGCAGTATTGGGATAAGAAAAATGGCTTTCCTTTTATTAATCAACATTCCAAAATATTTTCTGTTGAAAGGTGGGCAATTGTTTTTTAAAACAGGAGGTTTTTAAAAATGATTCTTTGGTAAGTACGGTATTAATATATGTGATTCAAAATCAAAATCCTTGTTTTCCCACTTAGGTGAAGGGGGTGTTGAGGGAGATGGCGACATCACCCGTCCTGAGAACATTTCTGCCTTTCAGCAGTTTGTGCTGGACAATACAGATCAGAAGGGGGTGCATTTCTTAATGGCTGATGGGGTACGTTTTTTTCTCCTTTTCTTTTATCCTGCGGGCATTAACTGCAGCTTACCTTTCATAGCAGTCTGTGACATGCCGCCAAATTAGGCAAATAACCATAATATTAGCTTTCCTTTGAAACTACATCCTGGGTCATTCTGTTTTATCCTGGAACTGGATGAATGAACTGTGTTGAAATGAAAAATGTAAATATACATATGTTCACTGAATGTCACCAAATTGTGTTACAGATGTTCTTGCGAAACTTAAGCTTTGATGTAACTATATTGCTGATCTTGTTGAGCGTAGATAGATACCGAGCCTCTATTTGCAGTTAATAAAACATATTTTTATGTCCTAAGTGAAGCAAAACACTTTGAGAGTTTTTTGATCAAGACAAGTACATTTTGTGAAAGGTCTGAGATATAGTTGACAAATTTTATCTAGCTGCAATAGTTATAAAATACCTTGAATTGAACTTGATTCCTGGTATTATATGGACTTAATTATGCATAGTCAATATATCCCAGAAGAATATGTCTATATTTAATAACACAGCAAACTCTGGAGTCAAGAGCCTGTGAAACTCAATGAAAGTCAATTATCATCTCCCCATTAATGTCCAAGTTCCAAAAAACTCTGGAGGTAATATGAATCTGAACTCCATCCTTTTCCTTTCCATATATGCCTCAAGTGTACAAGACCTGAGTGCTGCTGTCCTCTGTCAGAGTAACCTTGGTCATTGAACTAGACATTATCGAAAACCGATAGTGTATTACAACAGACTAGCAGTGGTTCCTTAAAAATTACTATAAAATAACCCCCATCTACATATGGGCAGCAACTCCCAGAATGTCCAGTGAGTATTGCCAATAGGATTATACAGAAAAATGAGGTGAAAGGGAAGACATGACCCTTTAGACAGATGATGCCCATCACCTTATAACCAGAGAGAAGATACTTCACTACTGCTTTTATTTTCTGTTCTCTCCCTCGATCCCAAATCTACGTATCTCAGTTGTAATTTGGTGCTAAAATAAACAAGTGAAGGGAGCAGAAAGGCAACAAGCATATTCTGCTGTGGTTGGTGTTGGGAGATGAGAAAGTGGCAGAAATGTTTTGCTCGGGGCACTCCAGGGAAGAAAAGATTAGATTAGTTCTGATAGTGGATTGGTTGGAAGATAGCGCTAAAAAAACCTGAAGAGCCATTATTTTTTAATTATATAGATGGTGATATTAAACAATTATGTATTTAACTTTGTGTGTTTCAGGGCTTCTCAGTAGAAGGGCAGGAAAACATCCAAGAGATCTTAAGCAAGCAGCTGACTCTTTGTCAGTTCCTCACAGGACTCTCTGTTATACGGACAGGTGCTGTCCCATTATGGCTTACCTCTATATTTTATCCTCCTCTGTGATTTTGGTGGTAGATATTCTCCAGTCTGTTTTGTCTTTCTCTATTTATGAAGCATTTCCCTTGAAAATATTTGTGCAAACCTTGGACTGTAAGTGACAAGTTTCTCCAGTTTGGGCTGTTTTTGTTTTTATTTTATTTTATTGTCATTGTGAATTGCTGTTTCTGAAATGTATTTAGATATATGTAGATATTCTTGTAGCAGAATAATAGAGGCCTTTATAGTAATAGTGTTAAATGGATGTATTGTGATATGTCCATAAGTACTTATGCCATTGCAACCTGGACAACTTGTAGCTTCTAATGTGTTAAAGAGTAGCCCATGTAGAGTGCATTGCAGTAATCCAAATGAGAGCTGAACAAGATATGCCTGAACCAGAGTTGCATGAAACAAAAAAGGACACAATTGGCATAAGATGGATTTGTGCAATGGCCATGACTATCACCAGCTCATCAAGATCTTCACAATTTAATTTTTCAAGATGTCTGTGGGTAAGGTTTTACTGCTATGATAAATTATGTAGCAGATGGATATCTAATAAAGCCTGGGACAGAATGAGAAAACATACACTCAGTTCTTTGAGGAGCACAAACTCATTAGGGAGCTACAGCCAGAGCATTCTGTCTTGGTTTCATTTAGGTTTCAGAAAGATAAACTCAATTTCTTGATGGAAAGATGGAATATAAAATAGTATCTGTTTTTCTCTTTTCATTGTTTTTTTTTTTCCTCCAGGAGGGCACTTTCTCTGCAAAACCTTTGACTTATTCACACCATTCAGTGTTGGCCTTGTGTATTTGTTGTATTGCTGTTTTGAACGTCTATCAATTTTCAAACCTGTGACAAGCCGTCCTGCAAATTCAGAAAGGTGAGATGTGAGAACTGTGAAGGCAATCTTTTTGAATGAGGAAACAGTGATAAAAGATTTGATGTAGTTGTAATCGTGACACATGTTTTATGACTGGTTTTGGCTGTGAATTTTCCATTCTTGGAATCAGAGAAAGAGAAGGAACTATGCAAGGTAGCTGAGGGGGAGACAAGGGGCACTAGGTAAGAATATTTTTTTTATTTGCCACCAAACTTTTTTAACATGATATATAGTAGTAATCATGTAGGAAATGTTTGAATCAGCTATGATAGCTTAATATTTGGTGGCATATTAAAAGTATGAATGGGACAAAATTACCACAATCTACAATTGATCAGAGCCCACTGTTAGTTCATGCAGTTTTTTTTCCTGTCAGTTGCAGATAGTTTGGAAAAATAGCAAGATCAGAGAAAGCATTAGATGATTCTGGATCCATTGTCCTTCAAAAACTCTAGACTACAGAAAATACTGTACCTTTCTAATAGCATGATCTATGTTTCTTCAGAAGCATGTATGCATGAGTTTACCTTATAATCTAGCAAAAAAGTATTATTGTGTAAAAAACTCAAACCCACACACAAAAAAGGAAAAAAAGTCTTTTGTGCCTCTACAGGTATGTAATATGCCGTGGCTTAAAAGCTGGAATTGAAGAAGTGAGAGACTATCTTTTCACAGTGAACATCAAAATCAACCAGCTACGCAACTCTGACCAAGATGTTAATCTTGTTGTTCCTTTGGAAGTAATCAGAGGCGATCATGATTTCTATGACTATATGATCCACTCAAATAAAAGGTGGGTTAATACATTGAGAGAGAAAAAATCTATCTGCAGGAAAAAATAAAGGATTTGTCTTTGCATAGTGACACTCTTTTTGCTAGTGATTTTACCAAGTATTTTTACTATCTGAAAAATTATCAGTTACTTCACAGAATATCTTTTTAAATTTAATAGTTTACATAACAACATACTTTATAAAATACTTCCTTTTTCATCCATGTGTTGTTAAAATACTGAAATGCAGATAGGAGAAAAGCAAATAATAAAATGCAAAGAAAGTTAAAAAAGAAATATGATATGAAGAAGACTCTATGTCTGAATTTCAAAACACAGTGAAAAAAGATAAAACACTTTTTAATTATTCTCCCATCCCCTTCTATTTGTATCCCTAATCGCTGGCCACAGATTAGATAGTAGAACTTTACACCAAGCATTAGTAGATGTTGTTAGTTTCTATTGGAGCCCTGAAAAACATGTTCCAGGTATCCAGATCTGCCTTGCTTTGTGATATAGTGTATATAAGGGAGTCACTCCTGCTTGAATTAGTGCATATATACTCTCAATTGCAGCATTTTCTCCAAATTTAGTTTTCCATTCTGATATCATAGGCAAGATATCGCTTTTCCAAGACTAATTATTTTTTTCTTAACCTAAAGAAGCCTAAGTCATTGTATATGTTTGGCAAAAGGCAAGTTGTGAAATAGAATATTATATCCGATTCCTTACTTACTGAGGCTAGGTTACCCCACGTTTTTGGGAGGCTGATTGTGTCCCCTGTGCACACTTGAAAATGATTTGAAAGAAATGCTTCAAACACCCCTCTGTACTCAGTACTCGTGAGAGTACTTTGTTTTTCTAGTCTTCTGTGTTAAAAGTCGCCAAGTCTTCTTTCCTGCTTCTGTGACAGCCCAAAGAAAGGTTCCGCGTTAATAAATAACAGAGAGGTGCTAGTATTTTGCTGCCTAAAGCATTGGTTTCAGATCTTTGGAGGTGTAGGTATCCCTGTTGTGCAATAATATTATAGATAAGAGATCCAGTAATCACTAGAAACCTGGCTAATATTAATTTTGGGTTTTCTTTTATTTCACCCAATGAAAAATACCATGGGCAAAAAGTGTAAATGAAATGCTCCTCAATTTCTAACAGTATCAGTGTGCTGTGTTTTGTTATGATGTGGTACAAATGTAACTGTTTTATTTTTATTCTGCCTCTTATTTTTTATCCATATTTTGATTCATAAGAGTTTCATTTAACAGGTTCTTCTGAATGCTTTAGAATAGACCTGTTTTCTCTTGCAGACTCTGTGCTGTTCAGATTAAAGCCCTGGCCAAAATTCATGCCTTTGTTCAAGACACGTAAGTAGATTTGATATTTTCAAAGTGTTCTACAAAACTATAGTTAAGAATTTTACTGGAAATTAATATATGGATTATTTGGGATGCATAGTTAGTCACATGAATATAATCTTCATTTGTAGTGGTAAGGTACAAATTTAGCCATAGTATGATTACAGTGGGACTGATTTAAATTAGTAGGGTTTTATTGTCTTTCAAGTCACTGGGCCCTACCTAGTGTGTTGTCACTAAATTTGTCCTATTGATTTTCCTTCAGTAGAAGCAGTGTTTTTTATGGCCCAAATCTGTAATATGGTAGGTTGGCTTTTTCTTATTTGAGCTACTATAGATTGATTTTTTTCAAAAACAAGATTGCCATACTAATAGGGAAACAGGTTTATATGTGAGGCAGCATTGGGTTTCAAAAACTACAGGTAGTCCTCAAATTATGACCATAATGGAGTCGGCCCATCATGGTCGTAAGTCATGATGGTTGTAAAAAGTGGCTGTGTTGTCAAGTTCAGTCATGTAACCGTGGGGAGGTGGTGGTGGTGGTGACTGTTGGAAGTTTGAATCTGAGTCATAAATAGCCCAAGGTAGGTCAGCTGTAATGTCAAATGGTTGCTAAGCGACCAGTTATAAGTTGAGGACACCTGCGCTGTTTTTTATGTATTATTTATTATTCATAAGGTCACCCAACTCGAGCAATGTGACTCAGTGACTAGATGAATGGATAGTAATAAATTATCATTGAGTAGATGGGATAAAAGGAACCTGAAGTATCTTTTTGGTGGAAGATACAGACACTTATATATTCTTTTAGGACTTTGAATGAAGCACATCAGGCTGATATCCGAAAAGAATGCCTCCGACTTTGGACGGTGAGTAAGACAAAGAAGCAAAATATTACACCCAACTTTCTTAACATAAGAACTAGGCTTCTGCACTCCTAATAAGAACATCATATATTTTCTATCAGAAAGGATTCTTTTGTCTTTAGAAGGTCAAGAGGTAGGCTCAGGATGACTGTTCGCAACCAGATGACGTCAGTTTTAAATAACATTGCAGGTTCAAATTGACCTAGTCTGGCATTATTTATGATTTGTTTAAACTAGTTATATTGTCAGCTTCATCCAGCTGACACAATCCTCCTTAATATGTCTGAAACACAGCTGGAAGTTACTATTTTACTCTTCTTTTATCCTATCACTGTAGAGAAGACTTGGGAAGTTAAAATTATAGCATTTCATCTCTGAATCGATAATCCTGCTTCTTCCTCAGATGGCAGCTTGTTCTGCTAGTCTCTGTGAGAGTAAGAGAGAGACCCAGTTCTGTATATAAAAAACACAGAATGTGGAGATTGCAATTTCTTGCTCCTGGAGCTCTAGATGGGTGGTCTGCACTCATTGTTGAGGAAGAAAAACTGCTGGCTGGCCCAGCTGACCAAAAGGATGAAGGAGAGAGCTGGAATATATATCCCTTGTTTTTAGGAGAAAGGAAGCAAAAATAAAACTGCCATCTAACTTACCCCACGATTATAATCACAACAAATCTTTTGCCATCCTGAATGATGCAGTTATTATGGCAACAGTTTTGTCACCTGATTAAAAAAAAACTTGTCATTGATCTATAAAAAATGCAATTATAAGCAAGGAATCATAATACAGTGTTTTCTCAACTAATTATCTCAAAGTAAAAAAAAAAATCTTGATATTGTTGTGATAGCTCCAAATTGAAATTGCTAGCTGAGAATTTGCAAGGATCTCTGAAACGTTTTAGGTTTGAAATATTTTCTATGGGGGTATTTTTCCCCCAAATATAATAAATATTCATTGAAATTACAGAGTAAATAATGCAGCAGAATTAAATATAGTTTACTGTTAATAGTTGAAGGGAACTAATAGTTTCATTGCAGGATGGATGGTTTCTCTACATGGATCTTGGATTTGGGGGATTTTTATTGCCGCATGTTTTATAGGCTAATAATGTATTGCATGAAAGGTATTTTACTGATTTGAAAAGGAACTCTCATTCTCATTCACGTTTAAATGAACTGCCTAATTCTTTTGGATAATTTGCAGGCATGGACAAAGGCCACACAGGTGGCTTTTTATAACAGAAAATTCCCACTGTTCTTTGTGTGGGATTCATGAGGAAGGAGGATTGAGAAGATAAAAATATATGTGGGAAAGGATTTTTTTTGATTCAACAATAGCATCTACAAGGATAAAATTGTCTATTTTTTTTTTCTTTATAGTAAAATGCCTTGCTTTTTCCCCCCTTACATAATATAAAAGTCAGGGCAATGTAGGTAATTTATAATTTTAAACTAACTAACTAATCTTTCTAGATTCCAGACCAAGCTCGAATTGCTCCATCCTCTTCTGATCCCTTGACCAAATTCTATGAACTAACTCAGGTAAGATTTTCTCCCCCATTTTCTGTGTTGAGATATTCAGTTGGCATTCATGCCCTGTATGGTGCCATCATAGAAAGCAAAGATTAAAAAAAACATAACCTGGCAAGACCTAATGTCAGCTGTTCTTTGGTTAACAGTAAAGCTGCTGCTTGAAAGGCACTGTGAAAGGCTTTCACTTAGACACCATGGTCAGATGCAATTGGTTGAACCTTTTCTAAAACTATAGGAAAAGGGATATATAGAAGGAACAAGCTTAATGTAAGTTATTTTATGCTAAGATAGGCAGGCTGATACGCATTTATCATGCTGATAGGCTCTGAATGTAGCACATTGTGTTATCTCAGTACATAAAGCATAGTGATGTATTTTAGTGCCAGTCATAGATTTAGCCTTTTACTTTCCTCAACTTAAGTCTTTTTCAGATACTCTCATTATGCTTGGTCAGCTTGCTCAGTAGACATGATTGATGAAAGTTACAGATCAGATCTCTGGAGGTCACCATATTGAAATAAATCGTGGAATTATCTTTTTTTCTGTCTCTTTCAATTTTGCTTTAGAGTACTAACGTAGAGATCTTTAGTTATAAACCAACTCCTCTCAACTCAAAAACTTTGGACAAAATTCGACCAGTGCTGGATTACAGATGCATGGTATCGGGAAGTGAGCAGAAGTTCCTTCTGTCATTAGGGGTATGTGATAATTAAATATATTGGTTAATATCAGTAGGTGAAATAGTATATTTTAAGTAAGATGGAATTTGTTTAGATTTTATATATTTTTCTTTCTGGTTGTCCAGGGGGTCACCAGGAGTCAACACTGACTCAAAGACAGCCAAAACGAACAAAAAGTTACCAAGATGATAGTTTGACCAGTGGATTCTCCTTGTCATTGTGGAGATAAATGAAAACTTTGTTTCATAAATTGATGAAATACATCTGCTCATTTCATCAATAATTAATATTTCTTAGGTGAAATTAAGTCTCACATTTTTGGGAATAGTTAGAGAGGTTTGTTAAGTAAACTGAAAACTGTTTATCCTCTTTCCTAATAACATCTGTTTCATATCTCTCTTAAAACATCTTCCTAGTTTGGATGCACATTTCTCTCACATACTACAAATTGTTTGAGAGCGTATGGTTTCTTCAGCGGACTGCTTCTGTCTCTAATCTGTCTGCCTCCTTTTTTGCTTATATGCAGAAGTCTCAGATATACACATGGCTTGGTCGCCAATCAGATCGCTGGACCAAACTGGACTTGAAGATAGAACTGCCACGGGATACACTTCTTTCTGTGGAAATTGTTCCTGAGCTGAAAGGAGAGGTCGATGACATTCAGAAATCTTTTCTTTCAAAAATGTTTTTGGCTCGTTTCCTTCACTGAATAGTGTGATGGATGAAAAGATAGAGGAGAGAGAGCAAAGGCATAGTCCCTAACCAATCTTTCTGCTGGCCCCATTTATAACCACTGTGCAGCTCTCAGTAAAGTGTCCCTCAGGAGATCTAGCCCTTGACGGAAAAAAAGATCCCTTATGTTTGGCTAGGAGTTTCTCAACCTCAGCAGCTTTAAGATGCATAGACTGCAATTCCAGCGTGCTAGCGTGGAACTAAGGGAGCTGAAATCCACGTATGTAAAAGTTGCTGAGGTTGAGAAACATTGGCTGAAAGCAGACTAATTGTGGCCACAAGAGCAAAACAAATGACAGTATTTCCGCTATTTTGATGTAGGAAAAACATCAAAAACATAAAGCCTGTAGTATAATCCCTAAAATAAGCATCACATAGTTGAAAAGCAGAGGGAGTCTCGGAGAAAAACTCCGTAATGTTTCTTATCCCTGGGCCAAACAGGTGAGGTGGTTGAAGTGTTGACCCAGTGGCTGGAGGCTGAAAAGATTCAGATTGCATACTTCCAAGACAGAGTGGTTTTGCATTTGCAGGCATCATAATTCCAGAGAAATAACTTCATTGACTCTTAAGCTTGTCTGTAAACCCAAAGCCACACCATAAAATAAAACATCAATAAAAAGGGGGGGAAAAGAAAGAATATATAAAAGCCAGTCAGAAGATAAAATTACTTTCAACCTCAAGGTTCATAGAAGGTAGTGGGGAGAAATTGATAGGGGCATCTTTTGATTAATAATTCCGCTATTTAATCTTACTGAAATAAACAATGAGATTGAATGCAAGTAGACCTCACTTAGCAACTGGCTCATACAGCAACTGTTCGCAGTTATGACAGTGATGAAAAAATAACTTTATGACCAATCCTT
Organism: Azemiops feae; assembly: GCA_023970755.1. Classification (NCBI taxonomy): domain Eukaryota; kingdom Metazoa; phylum Chordata; class Lepidosauria; order Squamata; family Viperidae; genus Azemiops; species Azemiops feae. The sequence goes on along the minus strand of JALGBA010000573.1, from coordinate 717,692 downwards.
GCATTTATGACTTTTGCAGGTCTGTAAAGAAAAAAAAAACCTGAAGTAAGATTAAGCATTGTTGCGGTTTCACTTAATGACTGAATTTCTGATCCTAACTTACTGCATTCTATTCTGAGTATCTTCCAGTTGAACTAAAGTCTCTCCATCACTCTGCCTGAAAATCTGCATATTGGTCCAAACTGAAAAAGACTAAATTTTAGATTCACCCATCTACAGTTGCTTGAAAAAGTGAGATAGGCGGCATATAAATTTAGTAAACTCTGGTCATTCATGAGAACTACTGCTATATGCAGACATGCCCATTTTTTTGCAAAGAGTAGCACTCTGAGATGTTCCTAATTCCCTTTCTTTCTAGGGCAAAGCCCAGCGAAAAATCAATGCCATTCACATCCTGGATGCTTTGGTGCTGAATGGCAGTGATGTTAGAGAACAGCATTTCAATCAGCGGTAAGTAGTGTTAGGGTAGACTGTTGCATAAATATATTTGTGGGATAGTGGGGTTCCTTTTAACTTTTCATCTGCACTGTTCAAGACAATTCTTCAGATCAATATTAGAAGCATTGTGTTTTCTTTTTGTCCATTTTATCAAAGGAGACATGCCTGTAGGAAAGAAGACTAGGTAACAACTAATCACCTTTCTTCAAAAGAGGCTTGAATTATTAAATCCAATCATTTTTTTATGTTTGTTTTGGGAATATCTGCCCAGCAGATACTGCAGAAAATTCTCATATAAGTTCTAATTGTTGTTTCCAATACTGTACCATGTATAAATCTCTCTTTTTGATTGCAGAATTCAGCTGGCAGAAAAGTTTGTGAAAGCTGTCTCTAAACCTAGCCGCCCAGATATGAGCCCCATCAGGTGAACAAGTCTTGGATTTTTCTTGGCTTTGAGGTTATGAGGATGAAGTATAATGAATAGAATTTTGACATGCTCTATTACCATTGGACAATGACAAAGGGTACAACTGGGTTTGGCTTTTTCAGTTCACTTTGGGAGGACTTTCTCACATTGGAAATAAACTTTTTACTCCTGGAAGAAAAAGCATATTTGGTGTAGAGGTTAAAACATCAGGCTAAAAACGGGGTGAGTTTTAGTCCCACCTTAGGTACAAAGTCAGCTGTGTGACCTTGGGCCAGTCCCTCTCTCTCTCAGCCCCAGGAAGCAGGCAGTGGCAAACTACTTCTGAAAAATCTTTGCCAAGGACACTACAGGGATACATCAAGGCACTTGCAGCACTCCACACTGACTCCAAGGCATCTCCCCCAAAAGCAAGCCCGTTTATGATTTTTATTTAGCATATATTGTATAACTCTGGAACAGACTTTCAAAAAGCCAGCTTTAATTTTCTCTACACGAATAATTCTGCATTTTTCTGATTTAGCAACAATTTATGGCAAGGTTAACTTTGTTTCATGCTCAGCAGAATTGTTTGACTTTGCTATCTGGAATTACCAAATGGATGGGTGTTGTTGCAGTCCAGCCATGTTTAGATCTATAGATTCAATTCTATAATGATCTTGAGAGTGAAACAATATTTAAAAACTATATGCAGTTACTCTTTGTGGGGTACTATATATCTAATGGCAGAAAATGAAGAACTAAAGAGCCTCTTGATGCGGGTGAAGAAGGAGAGTGCAAAAGTTGGCTTGAAACTCAACATTAAGAAAACCAAGATCATGGCATCCGGCCCTCTCAATTCCTGGCAAATAGATGGGGAAGAAATGGAGGTAGTGACCGATTTTATTTTCCTGGGCTCCAAGATCACCGCAGATGGGGACTGCAGCCAAGAAATTAAAAGACGCTTGCTCCTGGGGAGGAAAGCTATGGCAAATTTAGACAGCATACTAAAAAGCAGAGACATCACCCTGTCAACAAAAGTGCGTATAGTCAAGGCCATGGTTTTCCCAGTTGCAATGTATGGCTGTGAAAGTTGGACCATAAGAAAGGCTGAGTGCCAAAGAATTGAGGCCTTTGAACTATGGTGCTGGAGAAGACTCCTGCGAGTCCCTTGGACTGCAAGGCGTTCAAACCAGTCAGTCCTAGAAGAGATCAACCCTGACTGCTCTTTAGAAGGCTAGATCCTGAAGTTGAAACTCAAATACTTTGGCCACCTAATGAGAAGGAAGGACTCACTGGAGAAGAGCCTGATGCTGGGAAAGATTGAGGGCAATAGAAGAAGGGGACGACAGAGAATGAGGTGGCTGGATGGAGTCACTGAAGCAGTAGGAGTGAGCTTAAATGGACTCCAGAAGATGGTAGAGGACTGGAAGACCTGGAGGAACATTGTCCATGGGGTCGCGATGGGTCGGACACGACTTCGCAACTAACAACAATGTATTGTTTTTTAGTCTTTTTCAATCTTTTCTCTTTAATCACGAATGCCACAGTTTCTCATTTTCTGTGGAGTCATCATATGCTTAAAGGGTAAGGTATTGAAAATACTCAGCAAAAGTTCTGTAGCTTCTTCCCAACTCTGTCTAGAAGGGGCTTATAGGAAGTCTAGATATAGTTATTGATTGGAGCCTACATATCCAGCTTACTGATTTTTTCCCACAGAGTGAAGGAAGTGTACAGGCTAGAGGATATGGAAAAGATCTTTCTCAGGTAAGTTCTCAGATTTTTTTTAAAAAATAGTTTAATTTGCAGATTGAAAGCTCAGAATTCTGCTACTGTTTGGGAAAGCAGTATTATTAAGTTCTGATTGATCAGCCGGTAGAAAAAAGAAAATGTATAGACTGTATATTGGAAGGAAAATCGCTTATTCCTTGTTGCCAAATCAATAGGGTTAAAAAAAACAACCGCAGTTTGATATGATGATATCACTTTTGCCTAAAACAAGAGTGGGATAGATGCTTACCTATTGGAAAAATGCTTGTTTTAAAAAAAATCAGTGTAACCTGTATGCAGTCATAGTTAGGGCTAAAAAATATTTCATCAACATTCCTCATCACTTTATGTCTTGTAAGCTATGAATTTCCTTTATGGCAGAGATTCATGGAAGAATTTGACCTTAGCTCCCCTCACAGTTTTTATGCTTATTATACTTTATAATATTCTGAGTCCCTCAATACCTCATTCAAAGCCTTTGCGGGCATTTCGCCAACCTCCGATGAATGTAACGGCCTCAAGGTTCTACCAACCTCTGGAAATGGATGAGAAAGTTATTTCCTCAAACTTCACACTTCAAATTATTTCTATTGGCTCTGCAGTTCTTGAGGCTTCAGAATACCCAGCCAGCAGCCATGTTTATCATAGGGTTTCATGTTGAAGTTGGAAGGTGCACCATAATGTTAGGGACAGGACTCCAATAGTAATAGCAATAGCACTTAGACTTACATACCGCTTCACAGTGCTTTACAGCCCTCTCTAAGCAGTTTACAGAGTCAGCATATTGCCCCCAACAATCTGAGTCTTCATTTTACTGACCTCAGAAGGATGGAAGCCTGAGTCAACCTTGAGCCGGTCAGAATCGAACTGCCGAATTGCTGGCAGCCGGCAGTCAGCAGAAGTAACCTGCAGTACTGCACTCTAACCACTGTGCCACCATGGCTCTTAATTCTTGGAGGAGAGTAGAATTCTACATTTAAAAAAAACGGGTACCAAGCTTCATCCAAAAATTGTGATCCAAACATCTTATGATTTCTTCATCTTTACAGCATCTGTCTGAGATAAATCACTATTTCTGATAAAGAGCTAAGGTGTTGTATTGATTTGGCCAAGACTGAATTTGTATTGAACAAGAATTTAAACTAGATCTCTTTGTCCAAGTCTTCTTTACCTGCTAGCAAGTCATATTGACTCTCAGAGCTTCTATGATTGTTTCTCATTCTTATTCTTTCTCTCTCTCTCTCTCTCTTTATATGTTTGGTAACTTAGGTTAGAAATGAAGGTTATCAAGAGCTCAGGTGGAATTCCACGGCTATCCTACACTGGTCGTGATGACAGGCATTTTGTACCTTTTGGATTGTCCATCGTTCGGACTGTCAGCGGTAAATCAATTTCTAGTCATGCAAAATCTGATATAATAGTTAAGCCTAAGGCCTGGAATTTAAGTACTGTAGTTGGGTCAATGTCATTTTTGTGTGTGTGTGTGGGGGGGAGGGGAGGATGTTGAGAAAATTAAGTAAGGACACTTTATTATTTTTGCTTTGTAGAATGAGAAAAAACAAACACAGATTTTTTTTCCTTCTTGATTTGTTGCCCCCTTGTTATGTTTTAATCTCTTCTTCCTAGCTGAGGTGGTAGAAAAGGCATAGAAAATGTTAGGGGCCAAAGGAGAGCTGGTTGGATTCTTCTGTTTGTTTTCTTGAAAAGAACTTTAAAATGCTGAAAGAAGATTGCTGTAATTAGCTTCTTCATATGCTACCAGCCATCATTAATAACTAGCACAAAACCACCTCACAACCCTTTTAGTTCAAAGCAGGGTTATTTATGAATTTAAAAAATACAGTACACTTAATTCTTGGAAGTATTTGGAAATATAAGATGTTCCTCCCAGCACATTTTAATTGTATTTTGAGTCATTCCAATGATTTTATCCTAAGTCTCTCTTAACAATATTTATTTGATTTATAAGGCCACCAATTTACTGAGCTACTCTGGTCAACTTACAATGGGTAATTACTATATTTGAAAAAAAATTGAATGCTAAATAATCAACTGGCAATACCTAGCGAAGAGTCAAGGCATGTCTGCTGGGTTGTGCTGGATAACTTTGTTTTGTATAAGGGACCCAAAGTATGCTCACTCTATTCGATCTGTTGGGAGTGGCAGAGATAACTGGAGATGGGCAATCTTGTAGATAACCTGATTCTGTGCTATTGCGGACAATAATCAGCATCTTGGAAGTTTATGGAAAGTCAGCGCAGCTCACAAAGTAATGGTATTATACGAGCATACCAAACTTATAACTACTTATATTGCTGCACTGGACCAATTGTTCTGGGTGGCTTTCAAGGGCAACCCCATGTAGGGTGCATTGTAATAGTCCAAATGGAAGGTGACCAAAGTATGAGTAATTGTGGTTAGAAACTCCTGATCCATGAATGGATACAAGAGAGTGCGTCAGTGGTACAGCAGTTCTATCTGCATGCAAGCAATTCTACCCAGGACTAAAAACAAGGAGTTCTTGGGATCAGGGGGCCTGAAACTTAACAGCCAATCTTGCTATGGTTGAACTGAAATCTTTTTGTCCACCATCCTCTCTGTGAGTAGAATTATTTTATTTTTTGAAATAGTAATCATTGTGAAATATACAAGTTACCCATTTGAGAAAGGAAGCCAGCAGAGAAGATTGCAGATGGCAATCACATGATTGCGGGGCGCTTGGCGTCTGATTGTAAGAGTGAATAAGTTACCAAACAACCAGACTATGATCACATTGGGGTGTGGATAACGGGGCAGCATGACATTGTACAATAGCCTTTCCTAAACTGTCGTAATTTTAAACAGTTGTTAAATGACTTGTCATAAGTTGAAGACTACCTGCAGTTCAACAGAATTCCTTGTTAGCATAAACATGGCATCCTAGTTGGTCCTGTGCATGGATAGTTCCTACAGATTTCCTCGATGTGATTACTGTGTGGTTGCTGTTCCATGGAAATTACCTGTTTGTCTATTTTGATGTTCTTATACCGCATTAGCCAAACAGTCGTTTATATGTTAAGTCTTTTGCTGAGAATGGTACAAAGGAACAATACAATTAGAAATTTTGATGTGTCTCTTTCTCTTTTGTTTTTGATTTAATCTTCTTGGTTTTCTTCAAAGAGCCCTGGACAATGGCACGCAGCAAAACCTCTAACAGAAAGTTTTTCTACAATAAGGCAACACAGCATGCCACGTACGAACTGCCTCCAGAGTCTGTAGCACCATTTCAGTGAGTATTGAATTTACAAATAGTAGCAATTCATCCAGGAGGGGGAAGCTAGATGCAGTGTCACATTAGAACTTTTTATTTATTTACTTTCCCTTCTGTTCTGTAATGTTTGTACTAATTTCTAAAAACAATGAAAGCAAATAAAAACCCATTAGACAATTCTGAACCAATATGCTTTCCAAGGCATTGTATTCCTTATCGACCAAATTTGTTTTGTCTGATAAGTCCTGGTGAGATATTTTAAATTCCGACACAGATGCCTACTTGGATCCTGCTTCTTGTCAGCTTTCATCCTTTTATGACAGGAAAAAAAGGTGAAACAGAATTCACATGGGGATTGGGGTAATTTATTTCTCACAAAAATTGCACATTAAATGCAATTTAGATTAATTTATATAACAAGAGTTTTCTTAGGCACCTCATAGTCATGATAACGTTTCTTTAGCTTCTTCAAAGAATGATGAATCTTAGGTTCTTATTGAAATTGGCAAAACTTTACACGGTAGAAATATTAGCATTTAAAGAATGGGATAGGAATAGTCCAAGAGAAGACAGTTGTATCAGCACTTCTGGCAGTGGTTGAGAATTCTGGATGCTTATAATATCTTTAAATAGCAAATAAAAATATTTACGTTATATAAGCCAAAAGTAGAGACATGCATTATTAATTCATTATTCCAAGCAGAAGGGTTTGTTCCTGTGCTGAGTCCTGCAACTAACCTGCTGGTCAAAGAGAGTGAGTTGTGAATTTGAAGTCCTCAGACTTTAAGGGAGAAGTAAGAAGACAGTTCGTTATTGTTCATTTCAAATTTCTTAAATCAGCTGTAGCAAATTTCTTTAGTTTACAAGTCCAGATGCTAGTTTGTTACATATTTTACCACCTATTGCATTTGCTATTTGCGTTTGCATCAACTGTTTTTAGTTAAACTCTTTATATCATTTATAAATAAACTCCATTTATATTTTGTTTATAATTTATAATGGGCTTACATTATATTTTAATTCATAGCTCTTTCCTTACTTCTTTCCTATACTTTTACAATAATTCTTCCTATCAAAGAACCATCTTGGATGTCTGAGCTTTTTTTGTAGTTGTAAATGACTTTCTGCATCTGATGACACATTGAAGATATTTTGCAGACAAAGTTGTGAAGTACAGATTGTTTTACAGCTTGCGCATAAATAAATTCTGCAGATTGTCTTGTTCAGTCTATATTTTTGAAATGGATATGGGATGTCTCTTTCCCTGCTTGATTAAGCTTAATTCATCATTTCATTGGGAGAGACTTTTTTTTAGAAAAATCTCTTCCCCTGATCAGTACTTGAGAGGACACAATTCTTATCAAAGATGTGAACATTCCAACAACCAATCTCATCCTTTATGATCTTAAATTTGTGGAGTTTCTGTAGCCTTCAGTCAGCTGTGATCATTTTCCTTCACAATCTTTCTGTTTTGTATTTTTGGAAAAACTTGTTTTGATTTACTTGCCTGAGGTTCTTTTGAGATGACAGTCTTTGATCTTGTGGACTTCCTTTAAATTTCCAGCAGCTTTCTGTAAGAAGTGTGCTCAACCATTCACTTTCCTCTGCCAAGCTTTTGTGTATAAAGGAAGGCTGAATTTTTGAATTTTTCCTGTCAGCTAGAGATGTACAAATTTATTTCTCAGAGATGCTTCTCTCATTCATAGCTTTCTGATGAAACTTTCTCTGTTTCTCTGTATTATCTTTCTTCCATTTTTCTCACTCTGTAACTTTGGGCTTCTCCCTGAATCTCTCATGTGAATTTCTGTAAGAACTTAAGAAGAACTTTTTTTCTCCATTTTCTCAAAATAGTTTAAACAATTTTACTAGTGCCTAATTTGTAATTTTTCTCATCTCTTTCCATTTTTGTATGCCATGCCAGGGACAAGAAATCTTTTAGTTGATATTTACACCTTTGATATTTTGAGAACATAGTAACAACAACAACAACAACAACAACAACAACAACAATAATAATAGTAAAGTTGGAAGGGACCTTGGAGGTCATCTAGTTCAACCCCCTGCTCAGGCAGGAAACCCTATACCATTTCAGACAAATGGCTGTCCAGACTCTTAAAAACTTCCAGTGTTGGAGCGTTCACAGGCAGGTTGTTCCACTGATTAATTGTTCTAACTCAGAAAATTTCTCCTTAGTTCTAGGTTGCTTCTCTCTCTGGTTAGTTTCCATCCATTGCTTCTTGTCCTGCCTTCGGGTGCGTTGGAGAATAGCTTGGCTCCCTCTTCTTTGTGGCAGCCCCTGAGATATTGGAACACTGCTATCATGTCACCCCTAGTCCTTCTCTTCATTAAACTAGACATACTCAATTCCAGCAACCGTTTTTTATATGTTTTAACCTCCAGTTCCCTAATCATCTCTGTTGCTCTTCTCTGTACTCTTTCTAGAGACTCAACATCTTTTTTACATTGTGGTGACCAAAACTGGATGCAGTATTCCAAGTGTGGCCTTACCAAGGCATTGTAAAGTGGTATTAACACTTCACGTGGTGAGGGCGCGCTTCTAAAATTGCTATTATTTGGAGTGGGAGTGGAAATAGGTTGCCATCATGATTATGGATATTCACAAAACTTTCACTTATTTATCATCTTGTTTCCTGCTATCACTTCTAGGTTTTCATCATGCTTTTTGCTATGTAGAAAGTGTGCAGATGGGTGTGCTTTCAAACAGAACAGTGAGATGCAGCTGCCCCCCTTTTTATTTATAGATTCAGATGCACTTTTTCCAAGAAACATGATCCTAAATATTTATGCTTATCTTTGCAGTATTGCAGCATCCCATTTTTTAAATTAAAAGAATATTGAAAAAAAACATTTAAAGGGGTAACTCGATGGATGGAAGGGTAGCATAGTAAATATTTCATTCTTATTTTAGTTTCTCTTTTTAATGAAGGTGAATATAGTTCTTGCATCCAAGACTGCCAAGATTTGTGAAATCCCTGATTTGTTTATAGCTTTCCTCCTCTTTTAGTGATGAATTTTGACAGATACTGTGAATCCTTTGAGCCTCTTTTCTTTGCTCTCTAAGTACAGTAAATAATGTTTTGCACAAACTTTTCTATTTTATCATCACACTGAATACTTTTTCTGATAGTACTTCGCTAGGAAAAGGAAGCTTCTTCAATCCTGGTATTTTTTGAATTATCCTGAGTGTGATTTTAGTAATGGATGCATTTCATTACCATGTGAGCTTTAGTGTATTTATAATTAGATATATGTTCTTGACACAATGTTTTGAATCCAATAATCAATCTCTTAAAATACTGTAAATAAATAGAATATGAATATGAATATTAAATGCTAGTAATTATTGGACCTGGCTGTTACATTTCTTGCTATGAGGTGCTTGGTTTTTATCAATTTGACAGCAGTCTCAAATCAAGAAGAGAATCTGAGATCTGGAGTACTTATTCAGTAAGATGGTTTAAAATAAGGGACAGGTGTGCATGCATGAGCACACACATGCTTAAGTATGTATCAAAGTTCTGCATTTACACAGTTTCTTTTGTCTAGAAAATTGCTATAGTTCCTACTGCATTTATTTTGTCAGATCTTTCTATGTGAACCATTTTTATATATTCTTGTGAGTTTGCTCCATTTCCCTTGCCAGATACTTTAAAATTCTCAATTTCTATGTTTGGGCTATCATCCCATCCATCCGTGTTCTGACTTGATATACAAATAAAACAGTTTCTGGTATTTTATCTTCTACGTCTAGGTTAGGGTGCCTTTGTAGTAGCAGTCCTTCTGATTGCAGAATATTTGACCTAGGTGAAGTTAGACATTTAATTAAGGTGCTTGATGGAGTAAAGACAAAAATTTCTCCACATTTGATTAGATACTGACTGCTCTGAGTCGGCAAATCCAGCTTAAAATAGACATTTCCACTTTGCAGTTGAGGGCAGATTTCCCCTCCCTCCCCTGCTAACTGTGGACTTTTCATGGGGAAATGTAAAGATAATGCCACAAAATAAATTATTGAATCAAGTCAACCTAATTGTGTGAAGCACTAGAAAGTAAGACTGTGGACCGCCTGAACATTCCCTTTGGAGATACTGGAAAGGCCCTGCTGTAGATAATGCAACCTAACATAGTATCTAGCCATCCTTCTGATTGTTTCGTCTCCCTGCCCTTGGTTTTTAGAGTTGGTTGCTGTGTCCATAAAGGCTGAAGAGGTGAGGGTTTCATAAGTTCCTCGGATTACTGTTTCCTTTATTTCAGAGACTACTCTCTGCCGTATATTTGTATGTATTCAGGTTTTTTTTTTAAAGAATAAAAATAATATGAATAATCCATAATCTGTCTCTCCCATCTTTCTTTCGTTTCCTTTATTGTCATTAATCCATTATAGCTGCTTAGGAACAAGTTGATTAAGTTTAGGGATTGTCTTGGTCTTAATAATATCAATTTAGCAGACTAACCAAATGTCAGACTTAAGAAATAATCTCATTTGTGAAGTTATTATACACGGAATTTCTACTCTTTTGATATTTTGTCAGATTTAAAAATGGCTAGATATGAGGGGTCCTTGGTGCTCTCTGAGCTTGCTTGGTTTCTTGCAGACGTTTCATTACCCAAACTAGGTAACATCACTGATGATGTTACCTAGTTTGGGTAATGAACCATCTGCAAGAAAACAAGCAAGCTCAGAGAGCATCAAAGACCCCTCATGTCAACTCTGAGCTACAACTATTCTCCTTTATTAGTATGGCTAGATACCATTAAGCATATATAATTTGTTTCTTTTTGAAAATAAATGTACACCAGGCCAAAGGCCTATAAAAAGAGCCTCAGTGTAATATGTTACTTACAAAGCACCGTTTTATTCTATTTTATTCTATTACTCTGCTATCATTTGCATGATGTCCCCAGAGGTCTGTCATTATGTCCACCATGTTCTCAGTGGTGGATTGCTTTGCTATCCTTAAAGGGAAAAAAATCCTCATGGTCTCACAGCCTTGTGTGCTTGCTGCTTCTCAGTGGACCTTCACTGCGCACATTTTTGTTCTAGGTGGACACCAACTTTTGGAGTTGGGAAAAGAAAAAGATGATCCAGTGATAACTGAATGTCATGCTGTAAAAGGTGATAGAATATGGAGTTAAACAATAGAGAGAGTGAACAAATGGGGGCATAGTGAAGAAAAGCGAGAATCATAAATGAATGATAAATGGCAGATATGTATGGGGAAGAGCCCTGGAGTATGGAGCACATAGGTGTGAGCTTGCTAGCAGGAAAAAGTTTGCAAACATGGGATGAGTTGACTGGCAGAAGGAGAAATAAATTTGAATTGGCTAGTTAGTGTAAAAACAGAGTGCTGTTTGCAGAAGGAGTCTTTCACCTTCTGAGAAATTGGCAGGCATTCTTTTGGATCAGAATATCAGGTTTCAGATGAGCATTTTTATATTTCAGGCTAATCATACTTAGCATTACCATTTGCTTATCGTGTGCTTATGGTAACAATAGTTCTGTAAGTGAGCCAACTCTCATAATAGTCCTTAAATAATTATGCTTATATTTTCCTCAAAGATTTTGTCCATAGGCCCTGCAAGAGTGGGCCTCTCTGATTTAACTTGATACAGTCCATGATGCATTTGCCCTGGTACTTTTGAGAAATTAGAAATGTTCATGATTGGGGGTCTTTATACTTGCAATCAGTGCCAGTGGTATTTTAGCTGTTAGATTAGGACCAGGGAGACCCATAGTTATGAAGCTTCCAGTGGTGACTTCATGCCATTCATTATCTTTCAGCCCAATCTGTTCTTTATAGTTGTTGCTGGGAAAAATTGAATGATGGCTTATACCACCCTGTCCTGTTGGAAAGGATGGATATGAATCTACCAATGAAATAAATGCATTGTATTCTATTGGTTGGGCCAAATATTTATACTGTTTTGTGTCTTTTTTTGCATGCAGCATTTGTTACTTTGGTCGCCTCTTCTGGGAATGGGATGATGGTATCAAAATGCACGACTCTCCGAAAAAAGAAGATTCAGAGAAACTATCGAAAGAAACTGTTCTATCCTTCATCAGACAACATTTTACCCAGTGATTACTCTCTTGTCATATCGTAGGGTATGGGGAATGACCCAGGCGTGGAATATTCAGCAGGGAGCCATGGAGAAAAACAGTTTTCAAAATGGTTCGATTGGATGATAAGGACTCAGTCCAAGAGAAATAGGAGAAAGCTTTGGATTGGAAACAGTGCACTATATAAGTACCTGCTTCCTGGCCACATTAAGACTGGAGCAGTGCACGTTCTTCTGAATGGATCATCACTGGATCTTCTAGGGCTTCCCCCCTCACCCGGACCTCCGGGCTCTACTAGTAGGCAACAAAAGAAGAGGATGCACTGAACACATGGCATTTTGTAAAATGGGAGGCCAGACAGCTCTTGACAGAACTACTTAAAGGAGGACAGAAAAATGAATATACTTTTAGTAATCTGTCTTGTTCCTTTCTCTGTGAATTCACTGGGAAGCGTATTTGGTTTTTGTAACTTGGCTTGTGGATGCAGCCTAGAGATTTTGAGAGGTCAGGTCTTAGCAGGAAGGAACCAGACAGGTAAAGTTTTTGAATTAATAATTTAGGTACGCTTGCTGTCTACATAACTTCTGACTCTCATCAACGTTGGATTTTTATGCTTCTATGCAAGTAAATGTTTTATGCTTTTTTCACTCTCCACCTTCAAATATGCCAGTCCAAGTATTTTCTTCTCTGAATTCTATACCCAGTACTTTCCCTTCAGAAAGTAAAGGAGATTTTCAATTTAGAGAATTGGCTTTAGAGGAACTATATAGATTAGATATAAAAAGCTGCATAATTCTAAAGAGATCATCTTCTTTTGGCCTGCAGAAATTTAAAACTGAATCTTTGCACACACTGGCAGGAAGATATTGACTTTGTAATTGAGTGAGTGGTGCCCGAGTTGTGTCTTAAATAAATGTGACTGTCCTGTAAGTGAAGGCATCAGCCAGGTCTCAGCTCCTAAAGAAAATGGTCAAAAACAGATTTGATGTGGGAAAGTAGAAGTTTCTATATAGATTTTATCTCCATTGAAGTTGACTAGCACAGGAGAAATTTTAAATTCTACATGCTGTAGAAATGGGAAAAATATTTGAATTCAAGATGTTTTGAGATTGAAAGAATTGTTCTTAGTTTAGAATGGTTGTTCTAACCTTACTGGAACTGTTCAAGTTTCAAAACAATTTTGCCTCAAGTTTTATGCTTGTAATGGGATATTTCAAACTCAGAACACTTAGAATGGTTGAAATCACTGTTTTGAACTCACAATATTTTGAATTCAGAATGTTTGCACATTGCCAGTAAATCTTAATCTTAGCTAAAATAAAGTTTTATTTTTCAGAGCCACTTCAAGAATAATATGGGTTAATACTGCACTAGCAGTTATGTAGTTTAATTGCCACCATCTCATGCCATCTTGTTTCTAGATTCCTCTATTGAAAAATTATCAGGAAGAATGGAAGTTTAAAGCTCCCCATTTCTCTCAAAGGCTGAAGTATACAAAAGCACTTAATATTGGAAAATCGGTTTTAGATTTGCTAAATCTCTTTGAGAGTTCCAAAACAAAGATTTAGTTTTAGGATTCTTTTGGCAAGAATGGGCCATGTTTCAAAACAAATTGCCTTCCTGTACAATATGATTGTTGGCCTCAGCAGATTAAAAGGTAAAACAGCAAACTGAGTGTTTATTTGCAATAGGAAATGACAATGATTAAATAATTTCTGACATCTACAGTTCATAGCGTTGGTTTTAAAATAATTTGATGAGAGGCTTTTGTCACTTTTTCCCTGACTATCATGATGCAACCAATCGGTTAAAGAGTCATTTTGCTTTACGTACAAAAGGTGTTATCTATTTTTCAGGTTATATTTCTAGTTAAGAAGCTCGTCGCAGGTTAGAATATTTCAGAAGGAAGATTTCATTGCAAGATTGATTTTACTGTTATTAAAGAGCGACTGGCAGATAAGGTTGTATATGGAGTCTCGGTGGTACACAGATTATCTGCTACTTTACTTTATTCACTTTAGCTGTAACTAAAGGCCCTGGTTTGTGGCCTTCTAGGGAAACTATTTAAGGGATTTAAAAATCTTAAAAGTGTGTGTGCCTAGAAACCTTAAAACAAAATTTATACCACTCCTGAAAAATGACTTCATGTTGATTCAGAGCCCAAATGTCCAGAGTACAAAGAGAAAATTAGATTTGATCAGTGGATAGTTCAACTTGTTTTTGTTTGTTCTCCTACTGGTCCAGGGGTAGGCAACCTTGGCTCTTTTATGACTCGTGGACTTCAACTCCCAGAATTCCTGAGCCAGCCTGGCTCAGCTTGGAAACCTCTCCCTTTTCCCTCAGCGTGGCTTGCTCAGGAATTCTGGGAGTTGAAGTCCACGAGTCATAAAAGAGCCAAGGTTGCCTACCCCTGTACTGGTCTGTGAAGGGTTGAAGTGAGGGGAAGGAGATAAAAATGTCTTGCTGAAAGAAATGTTTAGTGTGTGTTCTCTGAACCCATGTATCAGTTGTGATAATTTCTTGTCCATTTTTTGTCTGCATTGCCAATACAATTCTTATAATTTAGAAATGTGTTTTCTTTTTGGCTTAAACATTCCAGCTCTTTTGTGATAAATCCCTGGCTGAGGAAGAACAAGTTTTGGCACCACTTGACTCTGGAGCTCCTGTGAGTGACTTTAGGTCTGCTACTGTTTCAGCCCAACCTGCTTCATAGGGTGGAACTGGGGATAACATTAGGAAGAAACAGAAAAACTGTTTTAAAAGCTTAAATTTGGGGCAAAAAATGTGTGTTTCTCTTATAGAGCCAAAACCCTATCAGAAAACAGGCAGCTTCTGTGTAACCTCACTAGAGTATGTTCAATCTGTAGGAGTCAAATTTTAGGAAATGCAGTTGAAAGAAGACTGCATAGAAAATGGGCTCTTCTGGATAGAACTTGTATTTTGTGAAATATGCCCTTTTTTATTTGCAATATATAAATACATCAACATATTTTTTCCTATCTAGCTTTATAATTTGTTAAGTGATTGCAGAAAAGAGACAGATGGATCAGTGAAATTGGAACAATTATTTTTGTGGCCCTTGCGAGTATACAGTTGGGGTATATATAGATTTGAAATAAATGTCCACTCTACTATGACCAAAGCAGCTCTACTCAAAACCTTGAAGTACCATGTCCTTTGGAAGCCTCACATGGCTCATTCAAAAGTTATCTGAAGGTCTGCTTATGCATACCACTTGGGCATGCATGAATAGACTTATCAGTAACTGAAGAGTAGGGCACATTCTTTAGCGCTTGAAACGGGTGCTTTGCTAATTTTAACAGATTTTCTGAAATAGTTATTTCGCTTTGTACAACTGATATTTAGGCAAAATAGGGTTTTATCTTCAAAATGCTTGATTATATTGCTGGGGAGGCTGCTTGAAGAGTGATAGTCACTTTTGATGAGTTGATGACTCCTTAAGGCTGTGGTATCTTTTTTAGGTTTAAGCAGAAGATTGAAAAATAGGGTGCTTTAATGTATAGAGAAGGGCTCTGATCACATCTGGCTTGAAGTACTTTTTTGCAAGTCATTTCTAAAATGTGCAGAGTATTTAATATTTAAATTATGTTAAGGAAAAAGGATTTAAATCAACACACACACACACACACACACACACAGGCAATTTATTTATTTGCAAGGAAATAAGAGCAGCATTTCTGTCTTCTTACGTAAAATAGCAAAGTTCAAAAGTGATTTATATACTTCTTTGGACAGAGATGTAACACACAAAAGGAGGGAGCCATGGTTATACTGCCAAAGTAGGAAACAAAAGGAGTGAGACTTGAGTGCATTTTTGAAGCAGAAACTAAAAGGAGCCATGAGTGTATTTCCGAAGCAAAACAAAGCAGCTTGACAGCATTAGAATGCCTTCTTCCTTCAACAACGGAGGTGCTAATAGGTACTGCTAATAGGTACTGAACTTGAGGCATTGTTGCAGTCAGGAAAATGTCAAGCCAATTAACTCTATAGCATGGTGAAAAACTTAAAAGTCAGGAAAGGAAGGAGAATTATTACAAAGTGTTCCTGATAAAAAATTGACAGGGGAGACCTGACTGGGAAAATGGAAAGGAAAAAGGGTTTTTTTTGGAGAAGGGAAGCACATTTATTTTTACATTTCTGTATTTTATTTCAGTTCAAAATGCAAATATTAATAATCACTTGGATTGATGGTTTTTTCAAAGAAGGCAAAACTATACATTAACTTCTTGCCTTAAAAAATTAATAAAGAGTTTGATAAAAGTAGTCAACTGGCTCACAAAATACAATTGGTAGTCAGCTAGATTACAAAAAGATCTATGAATTAAAAACATTTTTAACATGATTAAAAGGACCTAATGAAAGACATAGAAGCCTCTATAAAGATATATATTGCCTGCCATTAAAATAAATTGCAGTGGCCCCAGCTCAGTCTCTGTGACGGCTATTCCATAACCAGGGTGCAACTAATCTGCCCTCAAAATCCCATCCGTAGCCATCAGCTGGAAGGTCCAACTAAGCCTGCCTTTTGTCCTTGGTTAATTTTCTACAGATGTTCTTTGTGAGGTCTACCTTAAGATGGTCCAAGCTACAGAGCACATTGGTATGGAATCTGATCTCACCCTTGGCACCATTTGGGAAGGGAGGTAGAATCATCACTGTCTAGTCATTAGATTTCAGCACCTAAATGTTACATGGTCCAGCAGGTGTAAATAACAAACACTAAGAGTATGATGGCTGCTGAGAGCACTACAGTCTTCCGATTCTCATGACGAAGCATTTTGAGCTCTTTCTCTGGAAAGCAAAAAAAAGCACATTGTAAAGACACTATAGACTTCTCAAAATAAAATGTAATTTGTTTTAAATATTAAGGTTCTCCGTCTTAAGCCTTTTGCAGTATTAGTAAACTGGAGAGCATTAGGATTTTAGGTGTTTCTTAAGCACCAGATAGGACAGTAAAAGAAGCATGGTTTGGGGGGGAGGGGGGGAAGAGAGGAAGGTACCTCATCAGCTGCAGTTGTAGAACTTGTAGAACAAAGGCCATTTTAACATTTCTTAAGTAACAAGTTTCACTTGTCTTTGGAGTATCATTGTAATTTTCTATTCTTTTTCCGTATTATAATTTCCTATTATATTTTTCTTTTTCTGTCATGTATTTTGCACATGGGTAAATTTTCCATGGCACTTGACTCATAACAACCTGAATAGGGCTCAGCATGAAATCTAGGAGTCTTATCCTAAATACTGTGAGCTTTTAGTTTACTTTATATGTACTGTGTGTCTGCCTGGTATCTCCATACTGCTCTCAAAAGATGAACAAGGTTAATCAACTGTATTTTATGAAAGGAAATCTCAAGATGTTCAAAGTATCTTTATATAATTAAAGCTGGAATACTGACAATACATTTAACTTGTGGCTTCTGCTTAATGCTTTTAAGATTAAGTAGAGAACAGATTTTTAAAAAATAAAATAAAATGTAGTATTTTAATTTAAGCCACTAAATGATTTTTTTAAAAAAACCCATGATGGTAGGATTGCTCTGATTGTCTTTATATAATATTCACAGGGTTGAAATTTCAAATGTTTAAAAATGTATTTTTTAGGGCAGCAACTTAGGGGATGGGAATAGAATAAAGTATAATCAATGATTAAGGTGCCCCCCCTCAAATTTAAAGCATTTAAACCTTTGAGCCACGAGTTTTAGGTTTACCAATAGATTAGCCTGAGACTGCTAAAGACTTAACAATGAAACATGATTTTTGTTCTGACCTCATTCATACATAAGCATTTTACGTACTTATGTGCCACAAAACACCTTGGATGGAGGAAACAAAAGTTGCTTCAAAAGGAATTATTGTAGGCAGTGGTTGACTGAATTGTGCAGGCTGATCTATATAGTCTAGGTATATGAGGACTTGCCACAGGGGAAAAAGAAATCCCATTTTATAGTATGGTGCTAGATTCCATTCTGTATATTCGTAGTTCCTCAGGGTAAGGGTGACATACAAATGTAATAAAAAGCTACTTTAAAATAAAGTCAAAGGCTATTCAACTTCTGCACTATACCGTTTTCATATATCTATTTTCTGCTGCTAGACAGCAATCAAGCCCATTCAGAGACCATTTCAGTGCTTTTGTAATTTCTGGGAGAGGTCAGAGTTTGGGGACGGCTTATTTGACAACAGAATCATTGTTACTGACTGCAGTGGCAGCAGAGGTCAGGGCGGTTCAACGTGGGACTGCCAGAGGAGTATGATTTTAATGGGAAGTCTTGGGTGTTAATATAACAGCTCAGGCAGATGTCCCTTTATATTTGCCAGCTCCCTAAGGGAGGCGGCTTTAGTGTGAAGAGCTCAGTGCATTAAAACATGGGCAAAAGGTCTCTAGCCCTTGGCTGAATGGCAGCTCCAGATTTATTATGGGATTCTTTCTCCTTGTTCTCCGCGCTTTTGAAGGCTGACTCTTTCTGCAATGTAGTATTGATTGAAAATACTGCATGAAAATACTGCAAATTTAATTGTTAGGGCAAAAAAATCCAACCCAGAACCATTCCTAGATAATATTGCAGCAAGGAGGTTATTAATTTTCTTAGCTTTTTTTTAAAAAAAATAAGTCTTCATATAATATGTATTTACTATTAATTGAGTAGCTTCAATAAGGGCCAGGGCTATTTGCCTTCCTAAGTACTAAGTTCCACAGATGAGCAAAAAGAGACAAACGTTACACATAAATCAAGCAGTGGGAAAAAAAAGTAAACAAGATTAAATATTTATTTTGGAAATTTATAGAAATCCAGGGAAGATTTTATATAGATGTGGGCATAATAAAAAAGCAAAGATGATAAAATTGTAGTGTAGACAGATATAAAGAATCATGAATAAATGGAAGAATAGTATAAAAAGATTTCAAAAAGTACAGTTGAACTACAGTTAGAAAATCTTGAAAGTAAAGTTAATTGGGCCCCAGAAAATATTGCTAACAATATTGTTTAAAATCTTATACAAGATGAGGCAGTTAAAATGCCCCAGATTTTATAATTCAGATTTTTAATCACTAATGAATTTTCATGGAGGCTACAGACATTTACAAATATGGGCGCTACTTTCAGATTCTAAGATATAATCTTATGTATTGAAAAATATTTTCAAATACAGAACGTGAAAAATATACTGAAATTTTCAATATTCCAGCAGGTGGCAGTGCAACCTAACCAGCAAAGGACAGATAGTAGGAAAACAATTATCCATTAGGACCTTTCCATACAGCAAAGAAAAGCAAGAATTAAGGCAGTATTTACGCTGTCAAAGGTACTAGCCCAGTCCTGCATCTATGGAGGAAGGAAAAAAAAGGCAAGTCTGAAAAGGAATTTGCTGCCTGTCACCTTTAAAAAAAAAAAAAAAAAGGACAAACACTCATTTTTTTCTTTGCCTAATCTTCAATACTTGGTTACTGTGAAAATGCACCCATTGCTCAATTAGCAATGTGTTTTACAATTAAAATTGCTGATTTAAACAACGGGTGTACAACGATAAACATCTGACCAATACGGTGTATGTATGTCCAATCACCTACACACACAAGTTAAAAACTGGTTTAACCTTTCCAGTATTCTTTCCAGCTTTAGGCAATGGGAACTAGTCTGTGCCCTTCTGAAATGCAAAAATAAAATAAAAATTAAAAAAAATCCCTGGCATGACGCCTTGTGTCAGCGCTCTTCCCTGCTAATGCCTTTGAACTTAGTTCTGGAGTCTAATACTGTTCTTTGATAATTTCCTGCTACAGAGAGACACTTTGGAGGAAGGGAGATATTTTGATTCTTCACAGCAACTACTGACTGTGAATTCCTTTCCAGGAGTTCTGAGACTTTTCCGTTTCTTCCCAATTAGGCTGTATTGACTTTATCTTTGTACCGCTTGCTGCTGTCGCAGCCAATTACTCAACTCTGTCTCCAATCACTTCTTGATCCTAAGATACTGTGTTCCTTTCTGGGGCAGGAGATTTTAAGATATAGTCTGATACAAAGTAAAGTTTTAGTTTAGCCAGGAGCTGGGAACTCACAGCTCCCCCCCCCCCCCATGCAATTGAAGTAAGAGTTGTCAGCAATGCCACACAGCATGCGAATGATGAGGAATGCACTAAATTTACCCATCTGGGGAGCCACAACTTGTAAAAGATAGTTCCTCTTCAACCAAAAAGCTTTACCCTAATGGCTTCCTTTTTATCTGGAGTTTCCACAAATGAAAACATGAACACAATTTTGGAAGATTCGTGTTCTTATTTTATCAGGAGGGCTACTCTAGTTATGCTTTTTAATGTTTTATGCAGAATCTAATGTAAGTGCAAGCATCTTCTCACCACAGGGCATCCAGAATTGGGAAGCGTCATCACTGCTTCTACTGATAGTTCTTATGCTGGACAAATCAAAGCTGATAGAAGTGTATCCTGTACAAACTAGTTTCCCCAAAGGTACCACTAAGCAACTATTTCCCTTTGATGGACAAAAGGAGTGCCAAGATAAGATAAGACTATTTTATACTCCCTTTATTATAAGGAAGACCCAATGCAGAATTTCTTTGCAGTGAACTTAATGTAACTTCTGAAGATAGCCTGTTTTCTCAAGATAGATTAATGCCCTTAACTTGTAGAAAGCGTTATTAAAATCAACAATTCTTTTCACTTGTATTTTTAGAGCATGTGTACTTATTTCTGATATGGAACTAAGATCACTTCACTACAGAAGAGGTCAAGTACATCTGATGGCACACATTATTTCAAATAACTGAAGTGTCAAATTACATTTGTTTTGCACAAGTACCCAGAAATGTATTTTAAGTCTGCCCTGGAGCAGTATAAAAAAAGGAAGAACCAAATAAATGAGAAGACAGATAAAAAGCACCTGTTTTGAATATCATAACACTTAATAGGTATTCTCCTCCAAGTATCATTTAATTGCAGTAGCTTGGTCATTTTCAAATCTATAATAAGAGGGTTTATACCTGTTCAGACAGCTGTAGGAAGTATTGTAAAGTGCTTGGCCCATTTTGTTTATGTAGCACTTTGTCAGATAGGTAGGTGGAGATGAAGGGTCTTTTCCCTGCTATAGCTGGTGTACCGGTTCTTTCTGGAGCATGAAGTGCAGGCAGTATCTGGAGGCTATTATCACCTCTAGAATGTAACGCTGCCTGGAGCTGCTTTTGAAGGCCACCTGGAAGCTGTAATTGATGCAAAATGCAAGTCCCACATGCTGCTGGACGACAGTTTTCAGTGCTGCATGTAGAAGCATTGAGGTTTTATGGGTACTACAACGGCTCCAATATGCTTCAAAGTGTTGGTTTTAATCTGTGCAGATCTTTCTGGCTTAGCACCTTCAGATATATTTATCTTGAGCTGGGATGCTGAGGGCCCTCTCCACTCAGCATTATCTTGAGCATGGTGTTTATCAGCATTATGTTCCATTCCTATGAAACACTCTATCCACAGAGATACTGATGGCATTCTCCCTGATTATATTTAGAATCACAGTCAAAACAGTCTATATGGAGATGTTTTAATATGTAATCTTAAGTGATATTACTGAGGATTTTCAAACAAATGGTGATCATTTGTTGGAATACTGGGACAGATTTTGAATCTTGCTTTTAGTGATTATAAATTGTCTATGTATTCTTGTAAGCCTTTGAAAGTCCATATTGCATGTAAACAAATAAGAACAGATGATCTCCAAATTCTGCTACTGGGGTACAAAACATAGTGTATTCTCTTGAAAGAAATCCAAATGGTAAAGAAATTGCTGCACATCTAAATCTAAGTAGTCCTGAGAGTCCAATTTTCTAGGTCAGGAGACATGCATTTTATTTATATTTATTTAAGTATTCTTTAATTGTTTTGTACATTGCTCCGTACAGATTTAAAATGTAATAAAGCCATTTTTAAAAATCTCCATTGATGCTCTTGACTTTTAACACTTATAACAGCTCAGTGTAAATGAAATTGACTTACACTCTGCCTAGATTAAAATGAGCTGGAGTTTCTTGGTGAGGGAGCCCCATAAGTGGAGCAATGCTATAGAAAAGGTCCTAGATCAAGAATCTCCTCTTAATGATGGGATACACAGCAAGGCCAGTGAACATCCGAGGTTACGTAGGTATTTCAGTTATAGCAACTTATAACAGTTGTTTTCTGCTAGAATAGGCAGAAACCACTTCTCTCACTTCTTCATTGACTTGTGCTATAAATGCTGCCAAACCTCCTTATCTGCCTCTGCACCTACAAATTAAATGGAGGGACCTCTTGAACCTTCCAGATGTGTAAAAAATCATCTTAATGGTGTCTTCTGCACCTTTTTGGATTGTAGTTTTTATTTACTTGCAGTTCTTTTTTTGAAAATGTAACTCCACAGAAGTGTAGACAGGCAAATATATGACCATTGTCACGAAGTGTGAGATTTCTAACGTATCAAGGAATTTGTAAACTTTTTAAAGCATATTTATAATATACTATTTAAAAAAACTCTGTTTCCATCTCAGATAACTTTGAATGCATTTTTTCAGTTTCAGAGGAAATTACCTTAATTACTTCCCAAATGTGGTATCTTCCAGCAATTCTTGGCTGGAAATTCTGGTGGGTGACATCCAAGCTACCCGAAGGGCACCATAACAGGAAAACTTATTGCATATATTTCTTACCATAAATTTCGGCTTTGGTTTCTAGCATGTTTTTCTCTTTTTCCAGTGACTCTCTGCAAGGAAGTGGGAAAAACAGACTTAGGAAAAAAAAAATAAAGGTCTCTGGCCCACAAAGATCTAGTTAGCTCCTACAGCAGCAGATGAGATGACAACCTAGTTATATTACTTGTTTGCTGGAAGATGACTAAGTGTTCCTTTGAACATGCTTTCATTTTGCTATGTTAATTTTCCTGCACACATTTTTTTTTTAAAAAAAATCAGTCTTATGGTTCCTTCTCTGATTTGGAAGTGACATAATTGACTTGTGAATTGTTACAGTATTTGCTATATGTAACAATTAAAACCAAGTTTGTTCATCCCCTTAAAAAGAGTTTTTAGAAAAGCCATGGAAATGGGACAATGAAATTCTCTCAAAGAAAAATTTTGATCTTTTTCTCTCATTTTTAAACTCTTGCCTGCCTTTACAATATGAAACATTCAGCTTGGAATCCTTTTTTGTGCATGTTGGGTGAAATCTATACACATTTTAATCCTGCTTCATTTTTATAAAACTTGTAGCTAAATAAAAAACTCAATTTTAAAACAAGAAGGAATTAATCCAAGATTTATATTGTTAGCACAAAATTAATCCATACTTTAAAGCATGAGAACAAAACAAAGCATCTGAAAGTAATCTCTCTATCAACAGCTCCATTATAACACAGAAAACACATAATAACACAGAAAACACAGCAGCATCGGTGTAGCTGGAAATAAATATACACTAGCAGTTTGTTTGCCAGTTCCAAGTAAGCTCTCTAGTATAGTTAGGAAAGGCAGTAAGTGCAATATATTTTGTCCCTAGAGAATGAAACAAGAGCCAGAGTGAAAATGGTGCCAAACTAGATCACGGAGTGAATTAAGGGTGAAGCGCAGGATAAAATTATATTGGAAAAGCAAAAGCAGGCCTCTTAGACGTGTATCTGAAGAAAAAAAACAGACAAATTGAGACAATTCTACAATTACTGAGTGTCTAATACAGGTAGTCCTCAACTTACAACAGTTCATGCATGACCGTTCAAAGTTACAATGGCACTGAAAAAAGTGACTTATGACCATTTTTCATACTTACGACCATGGCAGCATCCCCAGGGTCATGTGATTTACATTCGGATGCTTGACAACTGGTTCACATTCATGACGGTTGCAGTGTCCCAGGGGCATGTGATCACCTTTGGTGACCTGACAAGCAAAGTCAATGGCGAAGCCAGATTCACTTAACAACGGTGATACTAATTTAACAACTGCAGTGATTCACTTAACAAATGTGGCAAGAAAAGTCGTAAAATGGGGCAAAACTCACTTAACAAGTTTCTCAGTTAGCAACATAAATTTTGGGCTCAATTGTGGTTGTAAGTCGAGGACTACCTGTATATATAAAAAAATATTGAAAAGTAGAGATGAAGAGTAATTTGAGAATTAGAATGAAATGGAACCCCAACTTTGTAACCCATATGCCTTCTAGGGTGGGTGTCATAGGAAGACTAAATTATTTGTGATGGCTGTGTACTGTTTTCAGTAACACCAAATGCCCCTGAATAAAATTGCTGAGGAACATAAACAGAGAAAGTTTAGTTCTTTGATATGGTATTTATGAGTTTCCCACAATCCGGAAAGCGGAGCAGAATAAAGCCTTTAGTCCAATCCCACAGAATATTTCATCATGGTGCAGCTACCTTTCAATGTTTGCTATTGCCAAAAGCCATAATCCAGTGATGGCAAACCTTTTAAAGACTGAGTGCCCAAACTGCAACCCAAAACCCACTTATGCATTGTCGAGTGCCAGGTGGGTGTGGCCCATTGGATGGGTGTGGCCCATTGGGTGGGCATGGCTGCGGTAATGGCAGACTGGGTGGGACTAAAAAGTTCAATCAATCAATTCCAACTTTGCAAGAAGTTGAAATTGACTGATTGAACCTTTTCTTTTTTGCACACGGCGACGGAGGCCTAAAGCGAAAAGGTTTTATAAAACCCAGCTTGAAGGCCTAGGACTGGGGTGACGGCGCGCGTGCCCACAGAGAGGGCTCTGAGTGCCGCCTCTGGCACCCTTGCCATAGGTTCGCCGCCACTGCCATAATCTGTCCTGAAATCTGAATGATAATGGGCAATTACATCATGTCACATCCTTTAATAGTAATACTTTGTGGAGAGGAATTCCACAGCGCCAGCAGCTGTTTTCTTGTCCTGATTAATAATAATAATAACAACAAAACAACAACAACAATAATAATAATAAAGTTGGAAGGGACCTTGGAGGTCATCTAGTCCAACCCCCTGCTCAGGCAGGAAACCCTATACCATTTCAGACAAATGGCTGTCCAGTCTCTTCTTAAAAACTTCCAGTGTTGGAGTATTCACCGCTTCTGGAGGCAGGTTGTTCCACTGGTTAATTGTTCTAACTGTCAGGAAGTTTCTCCTTAGTTCTAGGTTGACACCATAAAGTGACTCTGAGGTGACAAGATGCTACTGGTACAATAAAAAGCCAAGGAATAACTATGAACAGAATAGCTTCTGCTTGGACTGACTGGACTTTAAATCTCTAAAATTACTGAGGACCTTCTTCTTCTATGGTAGCGTAAACGTCAATGAAGCATTTGTTCAGTTTGGGGTACTTCAGGACAGATATATTGTAAATAAATTGGGACAGGTTCAGAGGAAGGTAACAGACAGGGTGGAAAATTATGCCTAAATAGAAAAGGAGTAATTGGGCTTGTTTATTTAGCTCAGGGGTCTGCAACCTTGACAACTTTAAGACTTGTGGACTTCAGCTCCCAGAATTCCTCAGCCAGCATAGCTGAATTCTGGGAGCTGAAGTCCACAAGTCTTAAAGTTGTCAAGGTTGCAGACCCCTGATTTAGGTGAATAGGAGCCTCAATAAGCAATCTCTAGATACCTTGTATGGATGAAAGGCAAATTGTTTTCTGCTGATTTGGAAGGCAAAATTATGCCTAGTGGGCTCAAGGTATAGAAATGTTAATTTGGGGGGATGTCAAGGGAAATTTTTATACAAGGAAAAGATTTTTGAAAAGGAAAAATATCTATCAGGGAAGTTCTAGCTTTGGATTATCTTACTTTAACTCTACAATTTATGTAATATAATCAAGATTTTTTTATTACACTTAGAGGAAATAAAGTGCTGCAAAATATGAAATTCTAGGCAGCTGGAGGGCAGAAGCTACTCTAAATGGCTTCTAAGTATTAATGGGAGGAAAATATCTCAGCAGCAAAAAGATGGTTTAGAAAGGAAACTGTGAGGGAAAGAGTAGCATGGTTGAAAGTGCTCCTCTGCATTGGGAAGAATAGCACTAAAGTAGCCCTCTCTTGACCTTCCCAAAGCTGAGTTGAGCTAATTTTTCCCTCCCTCCTCACATCCCTCAGGAGAAAAGGATGTGAGAATTACTGCTGTCCTGGCTTTGCCAGAAAGCCAAATGAAGGAGCTTTGCTGGTGAGCTAACTGGCAAAAACCCACTGACAGGCATTCATTAACTGTATCTCGGCCAGCTAACTGGCCACATCCAGGTCTTTTGACAGGCATAATAGCATGCATAGCTGGCTAGTTTAGCCACACCCCAGCTTTTTGAAGAATAGGCCGACATCCCATCTTGCCCCACCCATACCCTCAGCATAGAAAAAGGAAAGTTAACCTAGAGACTATATGGGTCAGAGGGTCAATAGAAGAAAAGATAGCAATGGGATTAGGAACTGGGGAGCAACAGATGGGCAACATCAGCAGCAACATGCGATAACCACGGTGACATCCAGCTGCATAGGACCAAGAGCCACAATAAGGAGCTTGATCCCTGCTTAGAGCTCAGTCTGACAGTGCAGCTTAATGCTCAGGAGCAACTCTGTTTACAGATTGGCCTAGCGCTTGGCAACAACTTTGTTCTGCAGCTTGATATATTCAAGGAACAACCAAGCTGAAGCTGCACAAAATCCCCAATGTGTGTAAGAAATTTTAGAGGAAGACAAAGATTGTATCCCATTTTAACATATCAGAACTTACAAAAAGGCTGAATACACCAAGACCTGGTTATCAGCTCATTAGAACTGAACAGTGAACACTATACAGCCAGAGCAGAAATCATGCATTGGGAAAGTGTGGAATATAATACAGTATTTGTGCAAAGTTTTTATCCAACCTGTGAAGCGTCCAGTCAAAGCAAAATCATTCTCCACAGAAACATTTAAATGAACTATCAGAAATTCAAAATATAAAACATCTCCCAATAAAGAAGAGAATTCAATGAAGTATTTCTGCCTTTTCCTCTATATTCAATATACTCCTTTTTAAAACAAATGAGCAGCTCATTTTTATCTCTGTTTGATCCAGAACAGCACACAATAATCAAACCAATATATTGTGAAAGCCACAGATATATGCAGTTAGAAGAGACCCAGAACAAATTCTAATACTACCTTCGTGCAGATGTTAGTTCTTCTCTGCGTAGCTTAAAATCCACCTCTTCCAAGGCTTGCCTGCAAAGGGTCAGCTTGTCTTCTAGGCTCTCTACCTGAAATACACAGACAAGACTTTTCATGGATGTCCATTCTATTAAACAGCAGCACTTGACCAGAGAGTGCATCTCTTGCATTTTAGCTGGAGGATTTGCTGCAATTAAATTTCTCATGATCTCATGACCAAATTTTCTGAGCAAAACAGACAAAACCTCTGGATTGAAACCATCATTCTTACCAATAAGGCAAACAGTATTGAGTGAGCCCATAACCTTCTGTTCCACCACCTGTACTTCAAACTGTACTTCCAATGTTTATTGTTCATCTGTTCGTGTGGGGTAATTTTATTACAAATTCTGTGAAATATTCCAGAGACACAACTTCTGATTTTCAGACAGGAGGAAATGTGACAGAAACAAATAAAAATAGTGGTTACAGATAATCCCACTTGCAACTATTCATTTAATTACTGTTTGAAGTTACAACAGCTCTCAAAAAAGTGTTGTGCAACCATTCCTCACACTTAACGCCCATCACAGCATCTCCACAATCACGTGATCAAAATTTGTGGGCTTCGCAACTGGCATATATTTATGACGGTTGCAGCATCCTGTAGTCATGTGATCACCATTTATGACCTTCCCAAGTCTGACAAGCAAAGACAAGGGGGGGGGGGAAGCCAGATTTGCTCAATGATCACAAGATTCATTTAATAGCCGTGATTGGTTTAACTATGGCAAAAAGGTCATAAAATTGGGCATGACTCACTTAACAACCACTCTGCTTAGCAACAGAAATTCTGGTCTCAAATGATCATAATAGAGGACGAGCAGTATTTAAATAAGTTAAATTGGTTTTCTAATGGAACTCCATGACTGGAAAGACAGATTGGGATCAATCCAGCATCAATGTTAAGATTTCAATCCCTGTAATTAAACATTCCAAGAGTCACTGAATCCAGGCATAGGGGTAGGCAACCTTGGCTCTTTTATGACTCGTGGACTTCAACTGGCTCAGGAATTCTGGGAGTTGAAGTCCACGAGTCATAAAAGAGCCAAGGTTGCCTATAGGCTTTCAGAACTGAAATTAAATTTGGGCCAAATTTCAAATAGAAATAAGCTTTAGTTTTATATACCAGCAACTGAACAAATTTCTTCTGCTGACTAAATTATCAGGTAGTTCAAGTTTGAGCAGTGGCTGCCTCTCCAATAACTGTTTAGTCCAATTCTCATGAATCATAACTTATTTGACCAATGACAAGGGATTACAGAAATTGTGAGTCAAAGCATATAAACTAATTAAGGAACATCACACATTACTAGTTCTGAGCTAATGAAGGCTAAATTGCTACGGATGGGAGGATGGGGAAAATGGGAACCTCCAGACTTCCAGTGACCTTGTGTAGAGACTGCTGAGTTCCTATTGCCATTAGCTATGGAAACGAACAATAAGTAATATAATTACTTAGAGAAAGTGGTACAAGATCAGTAATCTTTTCAGGTAAGCTTCATACAGGTAGTCCTTGACTTAGGACCACAATTGAGAACAGAACTTCCTTTGTTAAGCGAGGTGGTTGTTAAGTGAACTGAGCCCAATTTTATCACCTTTTTTGTCATGAATATTGAATTGCACAGTTGTTAAGTGAATCTGGCTTTTCCACTGACTTTGCTTGTTGGAAGCTGGATTGCAAAGGGTGATCACTTGATTGCAACTATTGTATATTCTATGCTGTGCCCTGATTTTGATTAGATGATCACAGGGATGTTGTGGCAGTCATAAATGTGAGGACAGTTTGTAAATAATTTCTTCAGCACTGTCATTAATTTGAGCAGTTGCTAAATGGTGGCAAGTCAAGGACTACCTAGGTGTGCTACATAACCCCTATCTCAAATTTGGAAATCAAATCTAAGGGCCAAATGATAGGACCAAAAAGACTATTTGCATTCCAAGGACTATTTTATATAATGCATATATCCCCAGTAATGGCAACAGAGAAAACTATCCCTTCAGATAACAAGTCTCAATCTGGCTAAGAGTATTAAAGCATAAAATACCTCATAGCTGATATGGATGCACATCTGGATCTACATCAGTTTTTTTTACTTCTGCTCTCCAGATGTTTGGGGACTAAAACACTCAGAACAATTTGTACATTCAGTTTCTCAGTCCAGTTTTTGAAGCCAAATAAATACTTCTGCTTCTTGAAGCTGATAATATGCACATATTTTCCAACAAGCAATTAATGAGAAATCTCCCATGTTATTGTTAATATATATGTTACAACATATATGTATGTAATATAATCATATTCATTAAAATAATATACAGGTGGCCCAACCTGTGAAATGTTGATACGCTTTTTTTTCCAGCTGCTTGGATTCCCCCCCCCTGAAATAAGACATCATTTATACTACCTTTACTGCTTTTTTTACATCTTCAGGCAGCCGTGTCTTCAAAATAAAAAGCTGACATTGGAAGAGGCCCAGGGACTTGCCCCAGGTGGAGCAGGCAAATTAACTTGGGCAATTCTAAGTCTCAAGTGGATACTTTTAACTGCTGTGATCATCTTGTATTCAGCTGGAGTTGTGGCAGGAAGCAACTGCTGGCTGCTTAAGATAGTCATCTAATTAGTCTGCTAATTTATTTTTCAGTAAAGTGGAAAGACAAGAGAGGGAGAGGAACAGCTGAAGCAGGCTGCCTAGGCAATCAAGGTTTTGAAGAGGGAAAGAAAGTCACGCCAAAGGGAAAAGGGCTCTAGGGATTCTCACGGGTTTGGAGCCCAAGGTAAACCACTGTTTTGTCATTCTGGGTACAAAGAATATGGTCTTTGCTGGCTAGGAGAGTATCAACTTTCAAACTACTGTCCATCTAGCCATGCAGAGTACACCCACTCATACAAATGTTTCTCTCTTTCCCTTTTATTTACTTCTGCGCTCTTATTCAGAGATGCTACAGTCTGAACACAGGATGAGGTGTTCTCTCTCCAGAAACTAGTCCCTTCCCTTTCAGGAGGATTAGAAAGTGCACTTGGCATGATGAGAAGATAATAAAAATGGCTGACAAATTTCATGCCTGCTTCTTTTCCAATTCCCTCTTTCACTGCATATGGTGCCTCACCTTTGCACCCAAAAGTCAAGGGAAAGTGTGATTGTTCACCTGGTCTGCCTCTCCCATTAGCCTAATGAGATACACGGAATTGGGAGAACTGAAAGACATTTCCTAGCACAGCACATATCCCTTCCACAAGTAATATTTGGAAATCAATTCTACTGATCCCCGATGAATCACTTTATGGGTTAATTCTGGGCTAATTAGCAATTCTCACACTCTGCTATGGGAAAGCAAGCAAAGTTAGCCTCAGGCAAGGGACAGGAGAGAAAAACAGAGGTGGGGGACTAATTTATGCCAAGAAAAGCAAGCTGCTACGAAAAAAAAGGTACTGTCTTTCCTTGTACATCTAACAGCCGATGACAAAATACATCAATTGAAATGTTATTATGTAAAGTACTGGTGTTTAGCAACAATAAAGGTAGGAGCAGAAATCTTCCAAGTTGCCACTAGCCTCTGCTTTTGCTGCAAAAGGCAAACAGACTACAAAGAAAAATTATTCAGGATAATACCAAAGGTTCAGCTAGTCCAGCATCCTTCTTGCCCAAATGATCAAATACTTATGGAAAGCACAAACATAAGGAAAAGAACTACTCCTGCTGTTCTTGCTGCTTAGCAACCAACACTGAGTGTCATCATATCTAATAGATCTTTAAAGACCATTTCTGCACAAATTTGACCATGCCGCCACAAATTTTCCTGTTCTGAGAGCAGATGTTGTTCTCAGATACATGCTATTTCTGTGGCTATTATGAGAATTCATATAGAATTAATTTAATATGTACTTAATTCCCATCATCTGTAGCAGCTACTTAGGAGGAGGTGTGAGATCCAAAGAAAAGGTGAAGATTTTTTTTCTTAAACTGACACCCTCCAGTGGACTACAAGTCTAATGACCCCCAGGCACACAGTCCTTCTCTCTGAGTTCAAGGTCCTAGCAATGTGACTGTCTTCTTCAGCTTCATGTTTTGCTGAACCTTTCATGTCCCCAAAAATGCCCAAGCTCAGTCATGAGACATGGACACATCCTGATTAGCAAATCCCTTCTCATTTCCCCCCCCCCAGTATCTTCTGAAGGGAATGGAGGAGAGAATATTTACTGCTTACTCCTCATCTAATTAGCTTTTTTCTCTTTAGAATAAATGCAGCAGCACCATGAACTTTTTTGAAATAAGTTATGTGTTCAGATAGAATGACCCCTTCTGAAATTTGGATTCCCTTGAGGGATCTTGAGTCAATTGCCCCAAAAGATAAGCTGGACCTGCAAAGGAGAAAGGATTCATAGGCCCAAGAGATGCAGAGTGTACACTTAATGCTGATATTAATTTATACTATCTCTGGTAAAAAGACCAAGGATTGAGACATCACAACTGAGGAATGACATTTGAATACATGCTCAAATATTTTGAGATTCCAAAATAAACAACTTTTCTGATGAATGAATAAAAAGCACTGTTCCTTGCACAAAGGCCATGAAAAGATTTTAAGAAAAGCTTTTCCAAAACTTTGTCAAGTGAGAGATATTTGATAGGGAATTTTATCTCTGGCATTTAACAAGGTTTATATTAGAATTGTACCAAAAGCAGATAAGGATCATACTAAATGTGCTAATTATCATCCTACCTTATGGTGATGGTGATACAAAGATTTTAACATTAGTGTCAACAAATTATTTATTATTTATTAAACACTTTTATACAGTCACTCAATCCATGGTGACTCCAGGCAGTTTACACCATTAAAATTCTGCAGTATAAAAAAAACCTAACCCCTTTCTTAAACTATTCAGAACTACAGAATGTAATGAGTAATAAAAAAGATTCAACTCTTTTTCTCATGCTAAATTGACTTTGTGGGGCAAACTTTAATAATAAGGAAAAATTTTGATATGGAAAAATTGATTGGAAGCAAAGACCAACTGATAGATGATGAAGTTGAATTTGTTATCAATAAACCAATTTAATACGACAATATTAAGAAATAAATAAAATAAAGAATTAGAAGTTCCCATATTGTGTTTTAACTTCTATAACAGTGTAAATGGACCTCAAATTAAGACGTATACACCAAAAAATAATATTTAGAATTTACTGGATTCCATTACATTTATACAAAAAAGGTCTGTCAAAAATAGCATTTTGTTGGAGATAACAGAATAACATTCAAATCTGTATGAGAAAAAGTTAAAAATCCCAGTGCAACATTTTTGCATCCAGCCTCCCCAATCAAAAAGAGTGAGAAATTATCAATCCCACTTTGATAATTTTGTTCCATTCTTTATTTAGGATGGGATTGGTGTAAAATAACAACAACAGAGTTGGAAGGCACCTTGGAGGTCTTCTAGTCCAACCCCCTGCTCAGACAGGAAACCCTACATCATTTTAAACAAATGGTTGTCCAGTCTCTTCTTAAAAGCTCTGGTGTTGGAGCACCTACAACTTCTGAAGGTAAGCTGTTCCACTGGTTGATTATTCTTACTGTCAGGAAATTTCACCTTAGTTCTAGGATGCTTCTCTCCTTAGTTAGTTTTCATCCGTTGGTTCTTGTTTTGCCTTCTGAGGATAATGCTCATCTAAAATACATTTTTATTACCAAGTTTTGGGACAAAGTATTGAATTATATAAATGTAATTATGCGACAAAAGCTAAAATTTTCAGATGATAATATTCCTTTGAACTATGTATCTAGTACATGGAATTTGACAACCAGAAAATGTAAATGGATTTCTCCATGCCCTTACTAAAAAATTTGTTAAAAATTTTTGCTAAAAAAATTGTTATTGTAATATTGAAAAGATAAATATATGGCCTCATTCACCCAATGGATTGATTGTGCTTGCAACCTATGACTGGATTGCCTATAGACATAGACTTTGTATGGAGAAATATAATAAAATATGGGACTCATTCATACAAAATACAGATTAAAAATATGACAGCTATATAAATGCATTAGAAATATATATGTACTTGACTAATTGCATTAAATAACCATATGCAGAATGGTAACTATTTACAGCTAAAATGATACATCTTTTTTCTTTTGTCTTTTTTCACTTAAAAACAATTTTCTTTGACAATGCATGTTTTTTTTATCTTTGTGGGTTCCCCCCCCATTCCTGTCACTATTTTAAAAGCAATAAAAGAATAAATAAATAAAAGAAATTGCATCCACCCTTGCCTTTATACGTTCTTTAATGAAGAACTTGACATTTAGCTACATCACACATTTTCTGACATCCAAAGGTATTAAATAATGAGGCTACATACCTTCTGACCCTCTGAAAAGAGAAATGAAACTGCTTTTCTCTTAAGTATATTTGCCCATGTCCTTTGCTGGCAGCTTCCCCTCATGCTCCCATTGTTAACAAGCCTATCATAACGTATAAATTGTTTGGATGTTGGAAAGGCAATGGAAAGGTACAAGATAAAGTGAGAAGGAATAACATTTGTCACACTTCTGTGTCTCACTTAAACCAATATAACCTCATCACTAAGCCAGACCACTGCAGTGTGCTCTACTTGGGGATACCTGAGCCAAGAAAGCCAGCTGGTGACTTTGCACTCTCAGCCCAATCCACCTCATAGGGTTGTTATTGTGAGGAAAACAGAAAGAGGAAGGTGTGTTAGATACGTTTGTCACCTTCAGTTATTTTTAAAAATAATAAAGGTGGGATACAAATAAATAATAATAATACCTTTGAAGACTCCTTGGAAGCTGCATTTGGTGCAGAATGCAGCTGCCCACATGCTGGTATAACAGAACAACAAGAGTTGGAAGGGACCTTGGAGGTCTTCTAGTTCCTGCTCAGGCAGGAAACCCTATACTATTTCAAACAAGAGGTTGTCCAATTTCTTCTTAAAAGCTTCCAGTGTGGAGTATTCACAACTTCTGGAAGCAAGTCATTCCGCTGATTAATTGTTCTAACTGTCAGGAAATTTCTCCTGAGTTCTAGGTTGCTTCTTCATTAATTTCCGTCCATTGCTTCTTGTCCTGCCTTCAGATGCTTTGGAGAATAGCTTGACTCCCTCTTCTTTATGGCAACCCCTTAGATATTGGAACACTGCTATCATGTCACGGCTAGTCTTTTCATTAAACTAGACATACCCAATTCCAGCCACCATTTTTAAAATATATTTTAGCCTCCAGTCTCCTAATCTTCTTAGTTGCTCTTCTCTGTACTCTTTCTAGAGTCTTAATTACTATTACTATTATGATTTTATTCTTACTTCTGTTATGCTGTGCTGTTTTAACCCTTCATTTGGATGTCTTTTATGAATGCATATCTTCATATGCATAGGATTTTGGTAGTACATTAGATAAACAAATGAACACTATCTATAGACAAAGCCTGATATCAAGAATTTGCTTTCATATAAAATCAAGACAATTAAAGGATCTGTTCAAAGCCAGTAGGAAAAAAACCCTCCATTTTTATTCTCTAATACAGAAGAGCCAGTTTGGTGTAGTGGTTAAAACATCAGGCTAGAAACTGAGAGACGGTGAATTCTAGTTCCACCTTAGGAACAAAGCCAACTAGGTGATATTGGACCAGTCATTCTGTCACAGCCCTGGGGAAAAGGCAGTGGCAAACCATGTGCAAAATCTTACCCAGAAAACTGCAGGGACTTGTTCAGTCACCAGCAATCAAGACTGACTTGAATGCCCCAAAATAAAACAAAACAAAACACAAATCCCCTCCAACATTTACCTTCGTGACTTATACACCAATACATCAGCTATACACCAGCAATGTATTATTAAACCAGTTCCTTCAAAAAGGAAGAATTTTTTTTCTTACTAAAAACATAGCTTTGCGTTTCTTGTGGAATTCATAGTTGTGAAACAAGCATATGGAAAAGAAGTTATCTGTACAGGATAGTTAAGATTTAGTTCTCTGTACTGTCATTCATTTATAAGAAAAGCATTAATGTATTTCATTCAAACATATTACTTTTTGCTAGGACTGTAGGACAAGTGAACTAACTTAAAATATCAAATCCTGTTATAACAATCACATACATTTAACGCTCTAAAGCAAAATACCCTGGGAAAGAATTGGGGATTTATAATCTCCTTGTTGAAGGACAGCAATTTTAGATTGGATCAATGGCAGGTCAGAGGTTCCACAGGACACAATGCATGTTCATTTGACTATGTACATCAAAGGTGATAATCACACAACAATTACAGGATTTATAAATTAATGTTTACTCTCTTCTGAACTATTGGAGAGTTGAAACAAGCAATAATATATCAGATTTTACAAGATTTTGATCCAGTTTCACAAGGGAGAAAGTTTGCCTTTGTAGGACACTGCAACTTACATGTTTAAATATACAGGTGACCCTGCTATTCTTACCTAGACAGTAAATTCATCTTTGTGTTTGAACAGGAAATAATAACTAGATATCCTAGTCAGTTTTATTCCTCTCAGACTATGAAAAAGAAGTCTTCCCCTAGGGACATTGGTACTGTCAAAATTGAGGTTGGTGCAGAATGGACAAGTTTGGTAGAGTCATACACCTCCTACTTTTTTCCTCTCACTATTTCACTCTTTCCCTATGTTGCTATTGGAAAGAGCAGAAATGAAAACAACAACCATTGAGGTGGAGCACTTAGATTCCTCCTGTTCACAGCCCTTTTCTAGTCATTGGAAGGGACAGTCAACCCTTTAGTACAGGGGTCTTCAAACTTGGCCCTTTTATGACTTGTGGACTTCAACTCCCAGAATTCCTCAGGCTGAGGAATTCTGGGAGTTGAAGTACACAAGTCATAAAAGGGCCAAGTTTGAAGACCCCTGCTCTAGTTAAGTAGTTCATACAATACAGGGGAGTTGACTACCTAATCCAATCCTCTTGCTGGCAGGAGATAATTTATCTTCAAACAGCAACAGGTATGTTTGGAGTTAAATTTAATCCCCTCAGATTTAAATGGTTGATTAATTCCATTGGGGAATTTATTTGAGATGCTTATTTAACCCTCTCTTATCCATGTCATGTGAACAATGTCAGAATACTTCCTCAGTATTATGGAAGTCACAATCCAGTTGTGGCAGAAGTTTAGAATGTCAACTATTACTATTTATGTAGACGTTCAACACACAGTGTTTATTTATAGAGTACAAAAGAAGATATGACAACCCTAAGAAGGCAATAATTTAAAATTCAGCAAAAGGGTAACAGAAAAAAAAACCCAGAAGTAAAAGCAGGGAGAAAAATGGGTCCTTACTACAAATTCAGATTTTTAATTTTATGTATATTTTAAACCTTTTTCTTTGCTTTTCCCTTTACTTATTCTAATTGAAACCATCTGCTGAGAAATGTATGCTGCACTTCTATACTCAACAGAGCCCTAGGTAGATCTAGTAACAATAGGAGAAAACCGCTAAATGTTGTTCTTACTAGAAGATCCCAATACAATTATGTATTTTGAGTCAAAATGCTATATTGCCAATATGTAACAGTCTCAAAATCTCACTTCGTGCTTGACTGTACATGTTAATGTTTAAGTGTTAGCCACTTTCAATTTTATTACCTGTATTTTTGTTTCACTGACTTTTCAGTGAAATACATTTCACTATATTTAGTACTACCTTTCTCCAAAGTATTGTTAATGAGCAAATAGGGATCATAGCTTTTCCCCAAAAAACCTTAATTTCCCCCCCCTAAATAACAGCATAATTTGAATTAATGATGCCAAATTGGCACCCTTCACATTGACTGCATCACAATTTCCCATCATTGGGGCTAATATATATGGTGGTTTGGATTTTATAAAAGCTGATGTCCACTACAACTGGACAACATTACTCAGGAAAAAAGTAATGTATTTTTTTTAGGTCAGTGCAAACATACACTGGTATTAAAGAGTGAGTGGTAGTCCCTTGAAAGCAGAAGAATTCCTCTGATGTAGACATCAAATGATACCTTGATGAATACATTAGTTGAAGAATAATTTATGGCTGAATAAATTATTACAGCATCCCCGCAATTCATGAAAAAGATACAGCTCTTTTAATGAGTTGTAGAAAGGTGTTTCATTTGTGTTTCTGCGTATTCCAAAACTCCTCTTCTGAATTTAATCATGGGTACTACATAGCCCCATTAGATTGATTGATTCCAGGAATGATGTGGCTACAACTCCCAGAATTCCATTACATTTGAAGAGTTTCCCAAGCTATCATCTGCCATCATCCCTAACCACTGAATGTGGTGTCTGGGGATAATGACAGCTGCAGTTCAAACATACTGAGATATTAGATTAGAAAAGGTTGGCAGTTGGTTAGGAAGCTGTTTAAAAAGGATTTATTTTTTTATATTTCAAACCAACATTTTAATTCAATGAAGCTATCAAGTTTGCTATTAGGGGGAATGATGATCCTGGGATTGCTGTGAGATATAATTTTCTGGATGCATGAACTAAGAATTATTCTGATAGTTCATTGGGAATTGATTAGACACGTTTAGATTCTTAAAAGCTTTTTATTTATATAGATTCCACTCTTAATATTTAAGATGTATTTAATAAATTGTTCATATAGACATCCTTTTTACCAGTATGTGCAAACTGCTATAGGAATTAGAATTCATACTACTGTATCAGCATAATACTGGGGGTGAGGGGTGGGGTGGGGTGGGGGACATTTCATAAAAAAAACAGCTTGTACAATGATTTAAACAAGATTTCTATGCAACAAAGGAAAGCATTTGCCTGTATTATTGAGAACTAAAGCTTCTGCAAAACAGGCTGTGTCACTTTCATTAGTGAAGCTTGAAACCTTACATTCTCATTCCATTTGTGAACATTTGGTAGCTCTGCTCAGATCAGCAAGTTCTTTTGATTAAATCAACATATCACTGCCTCTCATTGAGGCAAGTTTTTAAAAGCTCAAAAGAAATGCAGCAGCCAGGTGAAGATTTTACAACACAGGGTAGGAATGCCAGTGAGTTGACTCTTGACACTGCAAATGTCAGTAGTGGGAATGGCTGTTGGAAGTGTGGAAAAAGCAGAAACATATGATTTAAAAATCTTTTTTACACCCTGAATTCTAAGCCAGGGTTGGAGGAAGAAATGGTGATCAAAACAAACATAGCAAGGAAAAAAGAGTAACACTCCACGTTTTGTCACAAGGGAGTTAATTTTGATATTGACTCTGCCCCCACACAACAAATACTAATGCATAGGAATCCACATTTTATTTCCATCCTTGTCACAGACATGCATAAACATTTAATATTTGAGTATACAAAGGAAATATGGAAATAAAAGCAAATGGTCTAACTAGTTGAGGAAGAATGCCAAGAAAGCTCGTTAATTCTCTTATACGCCCCCATATAAAGTTCTATAATCAAATAATCTTCCCAGACCAAACAAAAAAATAATAAAATTGCACACTCATAATTATAACAAAAAGAGCAATATATGCATGGGTTCTAACCTAAACTTTATTTTTCAAAACTGGATAAAATATAAATTTATACAAAAATGGTAACGAATGAAATAATTTTACAAGCCATGCTAATTCCCATAAGCTAACATTTAATCCCTATTTTACTACCCAAAAATGGTGAAATGGACTACAATGCTCTTTATGGAATAGAAATAAACAACTGGGAGATCAGACAGAAAGGACCTAGTTATTTTTTTGACGATTTTCAGAAAGGCTTAACATGAGAGAAATTAAAAAAATAATGATACCTCTCCCCTGCTACAATCTTAAAGCGAATAGTTCATTCTGTTATCCATGCTACTGCAAATATCAATTACGGTTCTCTTCAGGTTCATCACCTCTAGTTTACAGGAATTCATCTGCAGCTTTTCCAAAGTGGCTTGCCAGTATGTCCAATAAGTAACACTGCATCTTTACAGAACTAAACTAGACTTCTTGATTCTCACCCAAAATGGCTAATTCCTACACTGTGCAATTTTTTTTTAACCAAGGAAGTGTTTTATTCTCCCACTTCAACACATCAATTAAAGTAATACAGTAATGCAGGAAGCAATCTTTAGAAACTCACAAACTAGTAAGGAAGGATGTTATTATATCTTCTGTAATTTTGTTTTTAAACAAAAATAACCCCCATTAAATTTACATCCCAAGCCATTGCACTGAATTATAATCTCCGGTTTATAATGACTACAAATATGTAGAAAATGAAATGGCCCTCTAAATGTTCAAGTACAAGCATGACAAATGGTTATCCTGGCTGGGGATAAGGTGAGCCAAAATCCAGTCACAGGAAGCCACAGATTAGGCAACCTAAATCCATAAAATTGATGAATTGCCTATTCCTGTTGGGATAGATAAATGAAACCCATGTTTTGTCTTCCATGTATCTATGCTGATTTGTTTTATTCTTCATATTATGGCTTTAAACTGTTTTTATTGTGTTGCAAACTTTTTTATAAACTGTTTTGAATGTTTTATTTAAAAAGTAATTATCCATTTCAAAACAAAAGATAATACCTCCATCAATATTTCAAATGGCAGATGAAATTGGAAGATATTAGGCGCTACCCTATACTAATTCTGTTTTATTACATGTGGCTATGCTAGAATAAATTAAAACAGGAGTGTGTTTTAGGAAATCCAGGAACTGTCTCAGCATGTTGTGTGAACGAATGGCTGACTTTCCTGGGCATGGGTTGCTATGTGAACGCGTTAAGTGTGTTTTGCTGTCTGAGTCCAGAAGGAGGAGTGTTGTTTTAGTCGTTTTGGGTTTTTTTGTTTGTTTCAATCCACCTTTCCCCAAGCTCCTGCCCTCGGGGATGGAGGGCGGCGGGGGCTGAAAATTCCGTTATTCTTCAATCTGCTCATCTATAAAGGTGGCTTAACCTGAGGGCTTCCTCAGCTTGCACACATATACAGCCAATATACTGCAACACACACATATACCCCGCAGTTACTTCTCACAGGACCTCTCTTCTTTGTTGTCCTTCCAGGCCTTCGGGTACACAATTCACCTTCCCTCACTGACCCCTTAACAGGACCGCAGCCAGGTTCTCCTTCCTTGCTCCATGCCTCCCCAAGATGGTCTTCTAGTTGCTAAGGCAGCATGCCGCCCTCCTCACCTGCTGAGCTATGCTCAAACCCTCTGGTTTCTCAACCATTTTCCTCCCTCCGCGCGGTCCGAGTTGGCTCATCTGGACGGCGCTCCTCTCTTGCCAGATCTTTTCAGACGCGAGGTGCTGACGTAGGATCCCGTCGGGTAAGAGAGCCTAGCCTCGACAACTGCCGCAGCCATCTTTGTCACGGGCGGCGCTGCCCTCTCTTCTGACCGCGCCCCACTGTGTTCGAGGGGGCGTGGCCTCGCGCCGGCTTTCTGACTGTCCCGAAGCGACAAGATTCAAGAAAAGCGATTGCAACGCTGTGGGGTTTATTAGGCAATCGTTGATGTCATGTAGCCGATTTTTTTTTTTTTGCATTTAAGTCGCTCGAAAATAAAATCATTACAAAACCCACCGGTTTGTGTGTATGTGCGGAATGCATTGTTGTTATTATCATTATTGTTATTATTTAGCTGGCGTCTCCTTCATTTCCAATTTCCTCAAGAGTCGTTCGTGGATCTTAACATTCATTGGAAAGCTTTTAAAAGGCTCGTGCGATGCTCTTTTACCAAGCTATAATTATGAAGTGCTACTGAACTATTGTGGTCGTCTGTCCTTAAAACTGTGAAATACGGGGTAACCATCAGGATTTTATATACCCTGCAAAAGAATTTTTCAAATGTGATTAGATCGCCAGAAATGTATTCCTTTGAGTTCTTCCCAAATATATATATTTTAAAAACAAGGAAGGAATGATATGAAAAATGGGGCAATATGGCCAGAAGATGCATTAAAATGAAATAATGTCTGAGGCAAATGTATTAGAGATAAATGACATTGTGTAAGAACTGTTACCCCCTAGTAAGACCAAAAAAGGATAAAGAATCACATTCTGTTATCCATGTAAGACAAAAATCTGGACAGAATTTGAGAGATACATTTCCAATCCAAACAATCCAAACACACTATAGTGTGAATTGATGTCTTGATATGTCTCTGGCAATTACAGGTAGTCCTCGACTTACAATAGTTCATTTAGTGACAACTCAAAATTACAACAGCACTGACAAAAGTGACTTATGATCATTGCAGCATCCCAAAGATCACGTGATCAAAATTCAGATGCTTGGCAACTGAACCATATTTATGACAAGTGCAGTGTCGCGGGATCATGTAACCTGACAAGCAAAGTCAATGGGGAAATCAGATTCACTTTCCAACGATGTTACTAACTTAATAACTGCGATTATTCACTTAAAAACTGGCAAGAAAGGTTGTGAAATGGGGCAAAATCGCTTAACAAATATCTCACTTAACAACAGAAATTTTGGACTCATTTGTGGTCGTAAGTCAAGGAGTACCTGTACTTACAATTCTTTCATGGGCATTCCAATATTTTTTTTGATCTTCTTATCTGTTGTCTTCTACATCTCTCAGCCTCCCAATGTAAACATTTTTTCTAGTCCTCCATCTACAGGCATTATATACCCCAAATATGTAAGTGTGTTGTTCTTAAGGAAACAGCTTCTATATTTAATCCAGGACTGATTGGTTGGCTGTTGTTTTAGATGGTAACTTAATAACTATCTCCTAAATTTTGAAGGCATATCTCTTGTTCCTTTTGCTCTTTCTTAATGGTCAGGTTTGACTAGGGTTACTTCTGACAATCTTTTTGTCCTCATGTCCACCATCTGACAGGCATAGCCTTAAAATCAAGGACTGTATTGTTCAGGTTTTTGCTAATATTTACTGTCTCTTTCTGAACAGTTTCTTTCCATGGCGCAGGGCTTTATTAGTACAATAAGCATTAACCACAAGTTAACAAGCTCCAATCTATGACTTTGATTAGTACTTCTGGCTGGTTCTGCTGTTGCCTGAATTGACAAGACCTTAATCACTTACAAATTGAAAATTCTAGCACATTCCTGCAACGGAAAAAAAAACCAGTCTTTCTGATGCTGGAAAAAGCAATTTCATATTTTCCATTGTAATTTTTTTTGGATACCAAACAAATTATCAGTGTGTTCCCCCTTTCCCCCTATTTGTCTCCTTTCTAATTGTGCAACAGATAAACATTGCATCTTCAGCTATTTGGTCACCCAGCTATATTATCACTGGAAAAATCATTTTTGTAATTCTGGTGTTTATTGTCATTAAAATAGATTTGGGATTGGGGAGACCTACTATTACAAACCAAGAGGGAAGATAATTTGAGACCCCACTGAAAGACACCTTTTCTCAAAGGTTGTCCAGTAAAATATTCTTATGATATGTTGTCATCAGTCAGGCTGAATCACCTGACAACCTCTAGTCTATGCAGCTGGGAAGCCTTTCTAAAGGTCTTATATCCTGTCAACCCAGGAAACTAGAAAGGGCAGTTGTCTGGATTTTTCTGCCTAACACCCAGCAATCCAGGACTTAACAAATCTTCTGTTAATCTTGAAACATTAGGAGTCTTGTATGTATGGAAGTTTTAATTCTTGCATTAAGCCATTGAAAATAAATCTCTAGGCATTAGTAAAATAGAATTTAAGAAAACACAAAGAAATAGTCACATACAGAGCTTTCAAAATAAAATCAACACAATCAATTTAGTTAAACTAGTTACATAACCTTGAAAATGCTCTTGGATTCTAGCTCAAATGCACTGGAAATCTATTATTTGGCCTTTTTGCAGAAAAGTGTGTTTGCAGGTCATCATTGTTTGTCTTTCTTTGTTTTTCCCTCCTCCTTGAGTGTTTATCTGCAGTTTTATAATTAGGAGAGATAAGTGAAAACTAGGCATTTTGGAATGCTACCATTGCTTTGCTCCATCAAGTTCAATGTTTCAACTTCGATGAACTATCTCTAGTCAGCAAAACTAAAAATTATTTATTGGGGGATACTGGTAACAGTATATTGGCTTGCAAGGTAATATCTAGATTAGGTTCCTAACTTGCATAGATTATCGTGAGCATGGTTGGGTTAAAACTGGACTTTGGTTGTAAAACAACCTTTGCTTGTGCCTGTAGCATATGGGCTAAAATATACTTAAACTGGGCCACAATATACTTAAACTGGCCAATATTGTCCTTAATGTTAGTAGGGAATGCTGCATATGGCCACAGTAAGAATGAAGTTGGTAACCAAGTCCACATCTCTCTTATCCAAATGTATTATGTAAAAACCTTGATTCGGCAAAACCACGGACGAAAGAGAATCAATATCTAAGTCTTATCTGGGGACAATTATGGCTTATGGAAGATGAAAACTTGAATATAAGAGAAGTACATGGTAAAGAGCATGGATTAACAAATTCATGGAAGAAGCAAACATTGTTATGAGAAACTATGAGAAAGAGGGAGTGGAGTCTATAATAGAACTGAATGAAAGCTGTCTGTTGTTATGGTGTAATTGATGAATATATATGGAAAGTGAATGTGTAGATTTAATTAAGATTAAAAGGACTAAAATATATGTCAGAAGGTATGAAATAATAATAATAATAATAATAATAATAATAATAATAATAATAATAATAATAATAATAATAATAATAATAATAATAATAATAATAATAATAATAATAATAATAATAATAATAATAATAATAATAATAATAATAATAATAAAGTTGGAAGGGACCTTGGAGGTCATCAAGTCCAACTCCCTGCTCAGGCAG
This sequence comes from Azemiops feae, assembly GCA_023970755.1. Lineage (NCBI taxonomy): Eukaryota > Metazoa > Chordata > Lepidosauria > Squamata > Viperidae > Azemiops > Azemiops feae. The sequence continues at coordinate 673,729 of JALGBA010000573.1, read as the reverse complement.
GTAAGCCTATACCATTTCGGACAAATGGCTGTCCAGTTTCTTCTTAAAAACTTCCAGTGTTGGAGCATTCACCACTTCTGGAGGCAGGTTGTTCCACTGGTTAATTGTTCTAACTGTCAGGAAGTTTCTCCTTAGTTCTAGGTTGCTTCTCTCCTTGATTAATTTCATTTCAATTTGGCATTTTTGCACATTTAGTTCTTGTAAACATTTTTCAGAGGAAATATCAGAAATTCTGGCACATCTTTTATTCTTAATGTATTCCATTTGGCAGGCATGGTCACATGTTGAAAGGCTTTGCTACAGTCAATGAAGCAAAGATAGAAATCCTTCTTGTATTCTCTTGCTTTCTTCATTATCCATCTTGTATTAATTGTCTGATCTCCTGTAGGTTTGGCTTTTCTGAAATCTGCTTGCTGAAACCTTGCTCTTCATAAATGGCTATAGTTTTTGTAAAATATTAGTCATTCATTTAAAAAAATATAAATGGCCACCCATCTCATATATATGACTCTAGTAAGCTAACAATTAAAACAAAAGAAGAACAAGGTAAAACCCAAGCAGTGATTTAAAAAAATGACACTAAAGAGCATAAAATAATTGAGAATAACCAAACAATTTACAATCAATATAAACCAGACAATGGATTCAACCATATTATCAGGGACTCAGGCTTGATGGGAAAATCAAATTTTTAATGCCTTGTGAAAGGCCAGCAGGATCCGGACAAGTCTGATTTCCAGGGGAGTGATATTCCAAAAGCTATTCTGATAATATTCTCCCATGGCAGAAAAGGCTCTTCTGCTGGGCCTTGCTGGGTGACACTGCCTTGTGAATAGGAACTGGAACATGCCTCTCCTGCTGGATCTAACATGACAGGGAGACACCACTGAGATCAGACATTCCCATAAGTAACTTCTCACAATTCAAAATAGGTTTGCATGAACAATTAATGTAATGGTTTGGTACTTTACATTTTCTCTTGCATTTGCCTTCTTTTGTATAGGTATTTGTAACAAGCGTTTCCAATCTTTGGGCCATAAACCTGTTTCATATTTGTTGATATACAGCTGTTAGTACTTTAACTGCCTCTTTTTTCATGTTTGAAGTCTTCAATTTGTATTTTATCTGCTTTCCGGTGTGATAGCTGGTATATTGTTTTTTATTCTAAACTTTTGACTGGAGTTGATTCAGGATTACATTTTATTCCACAAATGAATCTGTCATTTCGTAAAAGGTTTCTATATACTCTCAGACCTCTTCTGAGAAAACTCTTGATTATTTCTGTCTTAACTTTACATTTTACTCTGATTTCTCTAATCTTCTTAAAAACATGTCTCATTTTGTTTTTCTGCTGTATGTTGTTTGTAAAACTGATTGATATATCTTTCCTTGTGCTTGCTTATCTTTACAACTCAATATATATTCTTATTTTTGCCCAAGAGTTTTCATATTCTTTTTTGCTCAAATTCTAATAATGATTTGTTCTGCAAGTTATTTGGATATTTTTCCCATAAAAACCTGAAAATATTTTTCCCCAATTTGCTTTTCATGATGAGATTCATTTCTTTCCATAGCTACTTAGATTTCCTTTTATAAGCTAAGCATACTGAGTCTGTTTGGATGCTTATTTTATATTCTGATATTTCATAAGTCATATCTAGTGTGCACACCTATTTTCTTGAAGTTTCTGATATGTGTCTTTGACAATTGCTAATCATATTGACAACAGCATCTGGAAATGTCCTGGCTGATTAGACTGGATGATTCCTACTCTGTTTCCTGTTATGTACTCGATTTTATTCCAAAATTGTCCATCTAGTGATGTCCAGGTATAGAGTCTGCATTTATGTTGCCTGAAACAGGTGTTGGCAATAAAGCATACTCTTCATAAAACTCTATTATCTCCTTCATCACTGTATTTATTCAATTTAAATCTTAATGTTTTCAATTTCTGCATTTCAATCATTCTATAATACTGTGTCCTTTCTTGATGTTGCATCTAACATTTCATGCAGTTTCTTATAGAATTCTTGTAATGTGTTTGTAGAAAGTACACACACTTGGCATTTATCAGGCTGTAATGAAGCACATATTTTAGCAATGTTCTTTTTTTTAATATCCATTTTTGTGTGGTCATCCTTCGTTCATGTCTATTCATTCCTTAAATTACATATTAGGTAACATACGATTTAAAGTAGCTAAATTCCAGACTACCTAAGTTTTCTTATTCCATAAACACCAATGCACTACACTTTTTATTTTGACTATTTCATATCTTCTTTGGTTTGTGCTTCTGATTATATAGTGCATCCAGAAAGTATTCAGACCCCCTTCACTTTTGTCAATTTTGTTATGCTGTTGTTGAATTTCATTATTTTTCTCATTAATCTACACTCAGTACCCTATAATGACAACGTGAAAACAAAATTTTAGAAATGTCTGTAAATTTATTAAAAGGAAAAAACTGAAATATCACATTGGCATAAGTATTCAGACCTTTCATTCAATACTTTGTTGAAGCACCTTTGGCAGCAATTACAGCCTTGAGTCTTTTGGGGAATGGATTGGGGGATTTTCTGCCATTTTCCTTGCAAATCCTCTCAAGTTCAGTCAGGTTGGATAGCGACCGTCGGTGGACAGCCATTTTCAGGTCCCTCCAGAGATGTTCAATAGGGTTTAAATCAGGGCTCTGGTTGGGCCATTCTAGGACAGTCACAGAGTTGTCCCTAAGTTGAGGATATCCCTGTACTTTGCTCCATTCAGCTTTCCCTCAACCCTGACCAGTCTCCCAGTCCCTGCTGCTGAAAAATACTCCACAGCACTTTGCTGCCACTACCATGCTTCACTGTTGGGATGATATTGGGCAGGTGATGAGCAGTGCCTGGTTTCCTCTAGGCATAACGTTTAGCACTGAGGCCAAACAGTTCAATCTTGATTTTATCAGACCAGAGAATCTTGTTCCTCACAGTCTGAGCGTCCTTCAGGTGCTTTTTTGCAAACTCCAAGTGAACTTTCATGTGTCTGGCACTGAGGAGAGGCTTCTGTTTAGCCACTCTGCCATAAAGCCCAGATCAATGGAGGGCTGCAGTGATGGTTGTCCTTCTGGAACTCTATCCCATCTCCACACAGGATCTCTGGAGCTCAGTCAGAGTGACCATTGGGTTCTTGGTCACCTCTCTTACTAAGGCCCTTCTCCCCTGATTGCTCAGCTCTTGGAAGAGTCCTGGTTGTGCCAAATTTCTTCCATTTGAGAATTATGGAGGCCACTGTGTTCTTAGGAACCTTCACTGCAGCAGAAATTTTATTGTAGCCTTCCCCAGATCTGTGCCTTGCAATCATCCTGTCTCTGAGCTCTGCAAGCAGTTCCTTTGAACTCATGGCTTTTGCTCTGCTACAGAATACATTGTCAGCTTTGAGGCCTTCTATAGAGAGGTGTGTGCCTTTTCAAATCATGTCCAATCAATTTAGTTTACTACAGGTGGATTCCAAAGTGTAGGAACATGTCAGCAATGATAAAGAGAAATGGGAGGCACCAGAGCTAAATTTCATGTGTTGTTGCAAGGGGTCTGAATACTTATGCCAATGTGATATTTCAGTTTTTTCTTTTAAATTAAATTTACAGACATTTCTAAAATTCTGTTTTCATTTTGTTATTATGGGGTACTGAGTGTAGATTAATGAGAAAAAAATGAATTTCAACAACTGTAGAATCAGGCTGCAGCATAACAAAATTGACAAAAATGAAGGGGGTCTGAATACTTTCTGAATGTACTGTATGTGCCCCTTTTCAATACCATTGATGACCAGACTTTCTTGCAGCTATGTCATCATTTCCAGAACTGTGCATGGAAGGCATTTCTTCCCTAATGCCTTCTTATCTGGAAATCTTATCATCTAGTAGCTATCTCCATGGTTTTCTATGTTTTATTTCCGTGCCTACCATGTTCTGTTACTTCTTTTGGGCAAACCAACTTAATTCAGAAAGAAAATCTCCAAGGCTTGGTTTCAAGCCAATCAAATCAAACAACCAGGTTCACCAGTTTTGTAGGACTGGTTTTTTTTTTTATGAAGTAAGATGGGGAGCATGTTTTCTTAACTGTTTTGGATCCATTTTCCAGGCAGCCAGTGATTGAGTTCATTATTCATTTAAGGCTAGATGACATTTGGGTATGAGACATACAAATATATGAAGAAATCACTACAACAAGCCCTGAGTAATAATTAGAATTCTGTGAACACATCTGCAATGTGCCCATTTTACTAATCATTTGTAAAAAATAGAAGAGATACAGTTAATGGTATTATTTCATTTGTCTTAATAATAGACAGAAATTTAATCTAATGATGTTAAATTTTAATTGTTGGGAATTAAAGGCCATTTCTTTAATTTTAAAACTATTTATTCTGTCTTATTGCTGTAATATTCATAACAGTTTTCCAATCTCAAAATGAATGGTGCTGTGTTTTCATTCCTATAAAGCAGCCAAGATACATTTTTATGCAAATGTGGAAGAAAAACTTACTTTTCTCTTAGTTTGCAACCTCTAGTAACAATTAATGATGCAGGTTCCTTGTCTCTCCCCTTATTAAAAAGATGTGTAAATATTAGAGTTTGGGCTTTGGTTTTTTTCTGAGGTTTTTGTTTAAATTATCATTGAATTCCATTCTTGAAACCATCTAAGCAGGGGGCGGGGTCCAACCTGCGGCCTTTAGGCCGCATACCACTCTGGACAGCTCATCATGAGGCCGCACAAGATCATAAACTTTTAACATTATTATGTGAATTTATATTATAAAACTACATTATGTTTTATAATATAGTTTACTATATTATGTGGCCCAAGACAATTCCTTTTTAGTCAATGCAACCCAGGCATCCATGATCTAGAGCAGTGGTTCTTAACCTTTTTGAACGAATCGCCCCCTTGAGCCAATGAGGAAGTTGTCATCGCCCCCCCCCCTCCCCCAACATAACACTGGGAGCCGCAAAACCATATATATATATTCAATGACACAGTCCTCGATCTCCGGGAGAAATATAAACCAGCTGTTTATTGTTAAAAAGTTTAAAACAATAAAAACAACTATTTACAATATTAAAGCAACTTAGCTTTCGCTGGTCCCCTGCCAGCGTCCTCACAGCGAAGTTTTGGGGTGGAGATTATTTTTATAAACCTTGCTAGCCTAAAAGTAATTATAAAAGTAATCTCCACCCCAAAACTTCACTCTAAAGGTAGAAAAGGATATATGCAGTGTTATCTCCATTTTAGATGTCAAAAGGGTCTCTCTCTCTCTCCCTCCCTCTTTCTGCCCTTGGTCTGCCAGTCCTCTTCCCCCACTCAGTGTGTGTGTGTGTGTGTGTGTGAGAGAGAGAGAGAGAGAGAGAGAGAGAGAGAGACTTGCGCTTCCTCTCTCTCTCTTTCTCTTTCCTCTCTTTCTCTCTCTCTTTTTCTCTTTCCCCTCTCCCTCTCTTTCTCTCTTTCCTCTCCCTCCCTCCCCCCGCTCTCTCTCCAGGTGAGGAGAGAGAGAGAGAGAGAGAGAACGAAAGGCAGACGGCGCCGAAGGGGCGGGGAGGGGGGGCAGGAGGCAGCAGAAGGTGCTGAAAGGCGCCCGGGGCACCACAGACCGGCCCGGGGAGACGTGGCCGGCTCGGCTGCCCAGGGAGCGGCCCGGAGATGGCCCAGGGAGCAATGCCCCTGCTGGCCGCCGCCCCAGCCGGGACTGGAGCGAGAGACGCGGCTAGGGAGAAACGCCTGTGCTGGATGGCGGCGGAAGGGAGGCTGGGTCCCGGATGGCTGCTTTTCACGGCCAAACGCCGGATGCTGGGTAATTGACTAGGGTGGAACAGCGGGGTGGGGGGAGGCTATGTAAAGCATGTCTCCCCGAGCCGGTCCGGTTGGCAGTCCCGGCTGGGGCATCGCTCCCTGGGCCATCCCCGGGCCGCTCCCTGGGCAGCCTCCCCCCACCCCGCTGTTCCGCCCCAGTCAACTGCCCAGCATCCAGCGGCCGTCGCATGGCCCGTCGCACAGCCAGACGCCAGTGGGTCGCGGATCGCCGGGAGCGTGCGCGGTGCAGAGCGGCCCCAGCTCCTCCAGTGCGACGGACCTACCGGTGGCATGGGAATCTCCGGCATCGGTCCTGGCGGGAGGCAGATCATTGCCCCAGTTCCAACCAAGGACGCCGGTGGCGTGGGAGAAGGTTTGGTGACGCAGCTGATGGGGGCGTGTCTTGAGCCTGGGGACGCCAGCGGTACAGTCCGGAGCGATGCTGCCCAGGGAGCGGCCCGGGGACGGCTCAGGGAGCGATGCCCCAGCTGGCACTGCCGCCTGGACCGGCTCGGGGAGATGCGCTTTACATAGCCACCCCCACCCTGCTGTTCCACCCCAGTCAATTGCCCAGCATCCGGCGTTTGGCCGTGAAAAGCAGCCATTCGGGACCCAGCCTCCCTTCCGCCGCCATCCAGCGCAGGCATTTCTCCCTAGCCACGTCTCTCGCTCCAGACTGCGGGCCCGCCCCTGGCCTGCCGTGGCCTCACCATACCCCCTGTCGCCACTGGAGGCACCCAGCTCTGCTGCCCGCCAGGCCTGCGGGGACGCCCCGGCTCACGGTCATGTTGGCAGGCCGTCCCACATGCCGCCGGTGTCCCCGGGCTCAAGTCACAGGCCACGGGGCATCCGCGGAATGCCCCCCCGTCGGCTGCATCGCCAAACCTCCCGCGCCGCCGGCGTCCTCGGTCGGAACCGGGGCAATGATCTGCCTCCCGCCAAGACCGACGCTGGAGCCTCCCGTGCTGCCGGTAGGTCCGTCGTGCTGGAGGAGCTGGGGACGCTCCGCACCGCGTGGCACTCCCGGCGATCCATGACCCCCCGGCGTCTGGCTGTGCGGCGGGCTGTGCAGCGGCTGCCACCTGGAGCATGCTTCCCCCCTTCCCGTGAATGTCGAGCCCACGGGGGCTTGACAGTGTGGCCGGCTCGGCTGCCCAGGGAGCGGCCCAGGGACGGCCCAGGGAGCGATGCCCCTGCCGGACTGCCGCCCGGGGGGCAGCAGGAGGAAGAAGGGGAGGAGGAGGAGGAGGGCAAGGAAGCCGGCGCCGGGCCCCAGAAGGAGGCGCTCCTGCGGGTCTGGTCGGGGCTCTTCTGCTGCTGGTTGGAAAATGCCTCCCCCCTCCCTTTCTCTCTCTCCCCCCCCATCTTCTGCTCAACTCACATTCTTCGCCGACAAAGCAGCCGGGACTCCGGCGCGCCTTTCTGGCCAGCTGGGCCAACCGTCCCACCGGCTGGGGATCGCAGGGGCTGCTCTCCCTCGGGGCTGCGGCTTGCGGGAGGGCTGGCCCGCTCAGCTGAGGCTCTGGCGGACTGCTCCCAGCCGGGATCCCAGGGCTTCCCCACGCGGCTCCCCGGCCACATGCACCTCGGATGGGGCCAGCCAGGGAAAGGGACTTCCTGGCTGCGCTTCTCCCAGGGGGCGGGGCACCTGGGCGCAGGGCCAATCAGGAGCCCTGCGAGGGGGCAAGTCCGCATGAGAGAGAGAGAGAGAGAGAAGGGAAGCGCAAGTGCCTTTCTCTTTCTCTCTCTCTCTGCAAATGGCGGAGGAGGCTCGGAGCCGCAGGGGAAGGCTCAAAAGTGTCCCCAAAACCTCTCGCTCCATCGCTCCCATATCACCCCCTTTTCATTCCTTCGCCCCCGCGTCGCCCCTTTTCGTTCCATCGCCCCCCTGAAAAATGAAATCGCCCCCTGGGGGGCGATATCGCCCAGATTAAGAACCACTGATCTAGAGCAGGGGTGTCAAACTGCCGGCCTGACGTGTCACGATGAAACCGCGCCCACCCCATTGCCAGCAATGGGGAAAAAGTTCCGATACGTCACGCAACGTCACGAGTTTGACATGTCTGATCTAGAGTTAGAAAATGACTGCATTTTGTTCTTCTGAAAATTGGAGATGTTGAAAAGTCTGATGTTTTTTCCAAAGACAGCAGGCACTTCCAACCACTGCCAGTGTTTTCCCTCCCCATATACTTTGCAGCATTTTGAAGAAGATCCACAGAGCATCTCAAAACAACAACAAAAATAGATTTGGTTGAAGCTTGACATGAACTGCAACTATTAAGAAATAAATCAGATCAGCTTTCCAACATAACCAAAGTTGGGAGATAGCAAAGGTCAGCAACTGCTTTCAAACTAATGTAAAAAGTGCCCAGAGTGCTTTTGATTCCTTTTAGAGAAAAGGAGAAACCACTCACATCAGCCGGGTTTACATACTTTGCAGGTGATTCAGTGTTATCAAGTGGTGTTTTCTTTCATTACTACAACAAAAGTCAGACTTTGAGGGTCACACTAAGGATTGTAAAAAGGATTGTAAAAAGAGTCTTTATGACACCTCCAGTGTTATTTGTTCTTTTTTATCCAAAGACAACAGAACAGATGTACATTTACAACTTCTATTCTTTACTCTCTGACTTTCCACTCATTCTTACAATCAACACACTTGAGTCTACCTGATTCAAAGTCTAGCTGGCTAGGCTAGGTTTAAATTCCAGGAGAACAAGGTGTGACATTATAGGTATTTGCCACAAGTACACTGATATTGAAATGATGATATGGCCATCATGATGTCGTCGGGCAAATTATGCAATTATGAAATTTATGTCAATTGCATCATGATGCCTGATCCAAGTATGAAAATCACACAATTTGTTTGATGATGTTGTGATGCCACAAACATAAAAAAGAAATAACTTCAGGTATGATCCACAAAAATGTATTTTTTTAAATGAAGGCATTTGTTGTATGCACGATAAGCCTGATCAAAAACTGATCAGTGGTGTTCTATAGATATATATTTGAAGTGCCTGAGAGAATGTAGATAAAAAGTTAATTTTGTTCTGAATCAGTCAAATTTTTTTACTGAGTATAATTCTGGACATTTATATTTTAGGAAGGACTCGAGTTCAAGTACAAGAGAAGGGTAACAAGATGAGCAGGAGACTAGAAACTAGAGATTGGGGGTACTCAATCTGTTTAGGTTTAGAGGAGAAGATTGAGGAGCAATATGATAAAATTCTTTAAATATTTAAACAGCTGTCATGCAGAAGGAAGTAAAATAATAGATTGACATTATAGGAATGCAGATATCAACCTGAATATTAGGGGGGGGGGAATTCACAAGAGCAATTTGATGATGGAACTAAGCACCCAGAAAGGTAATGTGTGCTCTCTTTTGGATTCCTTCATTCAGTAGTAATAGGATTGTCTGTGCTATGAATAGATTTCATACGCATGCAGAGCGTATTAATGTGCTTGTTCACTCAAGCCCTGGTCATTTCACATCTGAACTATTGCAATGCACTCTACAAGGGTGCCACCCTTGAAGAGCATTTGGAAGTTACAGCAGAGTGCGGTGGCGCAGGCAGTTCTTAGGGCCCCTAGAATGGCCCGTGTTACACTACTGCTTCCTGAGCTGCACTGGTTGCTGGTTTGCTTCCGAGTGCAAATCAAGGTGTGGGGTCATCACCTTTAAGCCCTGCATGCCATGGGTCCAGGCTACTTAAGGAACCATCTCACCCTGATGGAACTGGCTTGCCCCACCTGTACTTTCAGAAGTGGCATATTGTGGATCCTGTCAGCCAGGAATTTCAGCTGGCGGATCCAGGAGAAGAGTCTTCTCTGCTGTGGCTGCTGCCCTCTGGAACACCTTATCCCCTGAGGTGAGATTGGCTCCCACTCTTTTGGCCTTCCGTAAAGGCCTGAAGAGCTGGCTCTGTCAGATGACTTAGAGACCCAAATGGGGGAGCTTCATACTGGAAGTGGTTGACTAATTAAAACTTAATCCTTCCTCCCCCCCCATGTGTCCGGCTTCTTCCTTTGCCATCTGGTGTTAATGATTTTGTTAATATTTTTATCTACTGTGTTTCTATGATTGATGATTTTAATGTTTTTTTAATGCTTTAATGCTTTTGTTGTAAGCCGGCCAGAGTCATTGGATATGAAATGGGCAACAAATATATTTCATAAATAAATAAATAAATAAAATTTCAAATACTTGGCCGATGCATTGGTGGATTGGCAATATATGTAGGGAATGAATGAAATCTGGATTTGGGTTTAAGTATAAGATAATAAAGGTCAGTATCTGTTAGCCTTGCTATACAAAAAGCACACCCAGAAGAACTTGTTCTATCTTTTTTTATTATAAGGTTATGTTAACAGGATCCTGCAAGTCAGAAAATACATCTCTCCCTTATTGCCTTCACAGTCCAGGAAACTAGGTAGTTCTACATCCACATTCCTTCTCCAGATTCAGCTGTTGCTTATCTGACTGTTGACTAGTCTGCGCCTCTTCCTCCTGTCTCCAAAGGTAATTTCTACATATCATTACAACAACAACAACAACAATAATAAAAAGGGACCTTGGAGGTCTCCTAGTCCAACCCCCTGCTCAGGCAGGAAACTCTATATCATTTCAGACAAATGGCTGTCCAGTCTCTTAAAAACTTCCAGTGTTGGAGCTTTCACCGCTTCTGGAGGCAGGTTGTTCTACTGATTAATTGTTCTAACTGTCAGGAAATTTCTCCTTAGTTCTAGGTTGCTTCTCTCCTTGATTAGTTTCCATCCATTGCTTCTTGTCCTGCCTTCAGGCGCTTTGGAGAATAGCTTGACTCCCTCTTCTTTGTGGCAGCCCCTGAGATATTGGAACACTGCTTTCATGTCACCCCTCGTCCTTCTCTTCGTTAGACTAGACATACCCAATTCCAGCAACCGTTCTTTATATGTTTTAGCCTCCAGTCCCCTAATCATCTTTGTTGCTCTTCTCTGCACTCTTTCTAGAGTCTCAACATCTTTTTTACATCGTGGTGACCAAAACTGGATGCAATATTCCAAGTATGGCCTTACCAAGGCGTTATAAAGTGGTATTAACACTTCATATGATCTTGATTCTATCCCTCTGTTAATGCAGCCTAGCACTGTGTTGGCTTTTTTGACAGCTGCAGCACACTGCTGGCTAATATTTAAGTGATTGTCCCCTAGGAGTCCGAGATCCTTCTTCCAGGATATATCCCAATATTCCACAAATCTAAGACTTCGTGTCATGATAGTAAGACAAGGAAGTAAAACAGCAGCATGAAAGATATAAATTATTCTATAGAACATTCAAGTATTAATCTGGATCAGTATGGATGAAATGTTATGACCACTGGTGGGTCAGCTATACAGTACAATAATTTCAGTCCTATTACATTTTATTAACATTGCAGCAATGTGAACGGAGTAAACTGTAAGAGAACAAAGTGAGATTGAGATTGAAAATAAACTCCAAACATTGTAAGAAACAATGTTTCTTACAGGAAACAGGTTTGCATTAAAAAAATTTTTTTTTAAAAAAAATGTTTGTGTTTTCGGCTCCTTGCCTTTAATATGCACACTGCATGCATCTCTCCCCTGCGACCAGTGCAACACAGAATTTTAATCGAATATTTATTAAAAGAAATAAGCATCTTTCTACAGATTTCTTATATTTCTAGCAGCCTAGAAACTCTCAAAATTATGGGTCTTATAATTAAACTAGACAGGTAAGTACCTTTGGGTACACTGGGAAATCTATCCAAAACAACACAAGCTGCCACTAAAAGACAACCATCTTGTGTTCTTGGGCAGAACTTAATAATCTGTTATAACAGATGGGGCAAAATAGCCTGAAATGAAAATAAAGCAATGGTACTGCTTAAGAAAAAAAGGGATGGATGTTTTGGCAAAGTGAAAGTGAATCAAAATATTGGTTTCATACAACCAGAAAAGCTATTGAAATATAATTCTGATTAACATCTCATTAATATGTAAATACACACATTACTGAGCACCGCTCTCATGCATTTATTGGTCTTTTTAAAAATGCACCTTGGGGATTTTTGTCTTTATGCAACACACCCTTTTACAAATAACCTCTTTCTCTCCATTCCATAGAATTTTTCATTATAGTAAATCTTATGTGCTTTGCCTTGCATTTGAATCCTTTTTCTTTATTTCCTAGATCCTATTACAGATAATCCTTGACATATGACTGTAACGGAGTCTGCTCATTATGGTCATATGTTGTGATGATTGTCCTGTGTTTGGCCCAATTTTATGACTTTTTTGCGATGGTTGTTAAGCAATTGCTGTGGTCATTAATGATCAGCTGTGGGCACAGTTTTGTCAAAAACTGGAAGTACCAGGGTTTTTTTTTGTTTTGCAAAACTGGTATAAAACATGGTCACATCATCACATGATGCTGCAAACAGCCGTAAATGTTGCCATGTTGCTGTATCCCTAAGTTTTGTCACATGACTAAGGAGGAAATCTGACCATCGGAACTTTGGATCCGGGTCGTAAATCCCTTTTTTGGGGTCTGCTATAATTTCGTATGGCAGACAATCGTAGGTCAAGGACTACTTACAGTATATATCTGCCTTCCTCAGGCTGGCTTCCACAAAATGCATGGCGTGGCAGTACAGCTGTTCTCATCTCAGATCAGCATAACTGTTGACCTTGAGGCTGTTCTGCTTGCTCTATATCAATCTAGACCTCATTTCTAATAGACATTTCCCCCTCTTCATAGCATTCTTTTCCTTTGGTAGAAGTGGAAATGGTTCAAAAATGAAAATCCAAACAATGTTTAGATTAGCTCAGATGTTAATTGCAAAGTAGCTGAGATGGTTAATGAATCTTTGCTGTAGTAAAAGCATTTTTTAATGCAGATAACGTCAGCTGGAGAGGGTGAATATTACTGGAGAGCAATTCCATTCTTTCCTCCCTTGTGTTCCTAAGAAAAATCACTCTGAGACTGCATCAAGGAAAACTAGCCCACTAGCTGTGATGATGGATGTTCCAGCTAATACCGGTTCTGAAAGATTTTCAAGATCCAAGCCAAGCTGTTGAAAAAAGTATGAAACAATTCATCCTTCTTGCTTCTATGTTCCTAGGAATCCCCCCTTCGCAGTGTTATTCACGTTCCTAAAAGTGCATACCTAAATTAAAAGATGTATTTAAGATAGTGTCTCGTTTGCTCTTTTATTATTTGTTTCATTTCAATCTTTCTTTTACGTCTGCTCCTTTCAGTGAACATAACAATAATACATAAGGCCTATTAGTTCACTCACTAAAAGGTTTCTCATATATATTGGATTTACAACAGAGTGTAACTTTGTGCAAATCATAAAACAGTTCTGTCTTACTAATTTGCCAAACAGCTTCTTGGATTCAGGTTCATGAAACACTGACTTTTTGAAATACACTGTTTAAATGAATAATGCCGTGCCATGTTTCTGGCTTTATGTGTATTGTACCATGCATCAAAATTTTCCTTCCATAAATCTCTGCTCCTATTCATAAAAAAATCAGGAACCAGGATCGTGACTTGGACCATTATATTTATCTTAGAATAGGACATGAATGAATGAATAGGTTTGCAGCTGAAAACAACCTACAGTAGTGATTCTTTCCATGCTTGTTTAAGGATCCCATTGAAGAGTAGGATTTTTTTTAGATCTCTTCAAGTTGGATTGGATATAGAGCAGGTGCAGAGGTCCCATTTTTTGCCTGCTGTCTGTTTAATAAATTATGAGAACCAGGAACATTATTTCAGTCTAGCTATTTGGGGGAAATTCACTAGGTTCTACACTAAAACCAAACTGGGATTGCAACAATTATTTTAAAGCATATACATGAAGAAGGAGTTTTGCTTCAGATGCTACTTTTGTTTAGGTCATAGTTTTTAATAGGGCAAACCATCCATCAGTTCTGTAGCAACAAATTGCTGCCTTAGAAAAGTCAGTATTGATTCAGCGGTGATGGAGTTTCTGTACTCTCACTACTAAAAGCATACATGTTAGCGTTGTCCTCTTCTTGACAGGATGAGGCTGAAAAAAACGGGAATAACTGGTATTCCTTCAAGACAGAATAGAATATATGGTGTGTTGTACCTAATAAATTATTATTAATTGGTCCACCCTCAAGAATTGATGGACCTGAAAAGGTTCCAGAGGCAACTGGGGGTTGTTCCTGATGGTCTGCTGTGTGGTCTGGTGAAGGCCTTTAGTCATCACTTGGAACAAGAGGCCTTGGATCAGATTGCACCCATGTGATCTCTCCCTTCCTGTGGATCCTGGCACTCTCTGAAGAGCTGAGGGAGATGAAACTGGGAAGAGATGTCTAGAGTGTTGCTGGAAGTCAATGAAGGATGAATTTGATTGAACACAGGTGAGAGCTGCTATTAAGCCCTGCTTTGTGGCAGTTAGGGTGGTGAAGTGACAACATTTTCTACATCTTATTGCATCAGTGGATTGTCACCCATTTTTCTGAGTGACATGAATCTTTTTGAGCAAGGGTGGGGAACTGGGAGATTTCCCTACAAGGCCACATGGAAGAATTTTCAGAGCACCTGTTGGACAAAATTGTTCAAATTTGTTCCCAATGCCAGGCTTGGAGCAAGACTTATGAAGATGTCTGGAGCATAGTTATCCAGTTATATGGGAACAGTTTGAACCTATTTGGCCTGAGGAAATGGACAGGATCCTTATGACTGAGTATAGCCACCTGCTCTTTAGACCTATGCCCTTGGTTAGCCAATGCTATCCTAGGTGTGATATGTGGGTGAGTTAGTGTAGTGGTGAATTCATTCTGGAGACAAGGGGTTGTCCCTTTATCTCTTAAGAAGGCATTGGTCTGACCCTTGCTCCTAAAGAAGCCATTGTTTGTTCCCACCATACTGGTAACCAACCAGTATCCAACCTCCCATTTTTTAGGGAAGGTTGAAAGAAAGTGGTCATACAGCAGCTTCAATGAGTTCTGGATGAAGTGAATTATGTTGACCCCTTTTAGCCAGGATTCAGGCCTAAACAGTAAACATGGGACAGAAAAAACATTGCTCATGTTTTTGGATGATCTCACGTGGAGCAGGATGGGGGTGGTACAGCCATTCTGGTTCTTGACTTCTTGGTAGCTTTCAGTATCATTAACCATGGTATCCTTTTGTATTGGCTTTGTGGATTAGGAGTGGGTGGCATTGTATTTGCTTGTTCATTTATTTCCTATGGGGCTAATACCAATCAATATTGATCAGGAGTGAGAGGTCCCACCCTTGGCCCTTATTATGTGTGATATCACAAGGTTTAATGCTCTCTTCACCCCTCTTTAACATCTATATGAAACAGCTGGAGGAGTTCATCTGTCATATCGGATGAGGAATCATCAATATGCTGATGGTACTTCAACTATACTTCATCACCCCTGGGGAACTAACTGATGCTAATGATATCCTGTTCCAATACCTGGAGGCTATGGGGGTCTGGATGAGGAACAACAGGCTTCAGCTGAAACCTGGCAAGACTGTGTGGCTTTGGGTTTTTGGGCTGTTGGGAAATTCCCAGCCAGGGGCTTCCGGTTCCGGATCGCGGCTCTGGTGGACGTGCGGGGCGATCGCTCCCTCCGTTGTCCGGTTTTCTCTCGCCGGGGGACCCTGAAAGGGGTCGAAAGTTGCCTTGGAGGGGCGACAAGCGGGGAAGAGGACCTTCCGATTGATTGCGGAAGGGCAGTAGCCCTTCCGTTTGATCCGGAGCAGCTCTTTGGACCGACGGAGAAAAGATCGGTCACTCATGTGGCCCATCAGTAATGCCGTTTCCAGCCCAGGCCAAACTTACAACTAAGCACTTGAAAGCACCACGGAGGAACTGGGTGAGATCCTACCTTCTTTTTACCTCAAGTATTTTTTCCTGCAAAAGCTCTTTGAAATTGCTCCCCCCTGTGAGGAGAGAGGGAAGGGAACGTTTTTCTCCCACCCTCTAAAATGGCGGCGGTTGTCTACATAGGGGAGATAAAGCCCTGAAAAAATATAATTAAATAATTGGACTTACATGTTTCTCAGATCTGGTGACCCAAAAAGTTCCTACCTTCACGGGAACTGGCTATCTTAACTATCTGAAAAAAAACAACAACAACAAAAAGAACCTAAACTGGATAAAAGTCTAGCCTTTCTGAAAAGGATTTCAAATGCCATCGGGGACATCTTGTGGTGAAGCCTGGTGTAGCAAGTGAATATCCCTGGTAAAGAGATCTGTTTACAACCTAGATCTGTCTTTGGTACTATCTAAAGATAAAAAGCTGCAGCTGGGAGTTGAAACTGGCTCTTAAGAACTGTGGAGGTGAATATTCACTGACTTTTGTTTAAAAAATTAGCCTCCACTAAAGGACTATCTATACTATTTCAGAAATGGAGGGGGACCAGCAACAAACTTCGCTTGACTATAAACTTATACTTGAAAAAATCCTTGAAGCTACTGAGATAATTAAATCCAGACTGAAAGACAAAGACGCCAGCTTGAACCTACAAACTGAAACCCAGATTCCAACTAAAGAATTTACAACCCAGAAAACAACAGAAGCGGAAGAAATCAATACCAAGAAAGAGGACTTTAAGGAACAACAACAATATACTGAAAATTCTGACAACCAAATCCTGATTGCAACCAAAGAACCTACAACCCAAAAAGTAACAGAAGTGGAACAAAGTAATATCAAAACAGAGGATGCTAAAGATCAACAAAGACAGCACATTGAAAACCTAGATAACCAACCAATAACTATAAAATTGGACATGACCTTTTACCTAAACCAGAAGAAACCTGAGGAAGAAGAAGACCAGACCAAATGGAAGATAAAGACACTAGAACAAACACCGAGACTTGAACTACCAGGGCAACAACTTAATGATTATAAATGGACCAGTTCTTTTGAAAAATTGATGACTAGACGGTCTCCTTTGATTCAAGTAACATGTGCCAGAATGAAAGGAGACCTATTTGATAACTTAAAGACATTGGTATGGAAACCTGGTTGGCAGAAAAAGAAAGCTAGAGTTAGGTTTAAAAAATGGGGCCTTCTGACTTACTAAGAGAGATCCTAAAGTCTCAACTAATGGGCTAAAGGGAGACCTGGAGATGAAGGGAAATATGATTATTAGATTCAAATGTTGTTGGAAAATGACAACAACAACAACAACAATAATAATAATGGACTAATTGGCCTAATAACTAGGGTCTAGATTTATAAGGAAAATGGAAATTAAATTTTAGGAATCAGCCTTGAACTTTCGTTTAGCCCAGAAAATATAGATGATGGATTTGAGACAATAAAGGTTACTCTATTAGTAAGCTGTGATGTACTAGGATGAGAATTAGAAAATGTTTACGAAATAAAATAAGAATATATTTAAGTAAGTAATATGTGTATTTTAGATATTATAACTTTTGTGTAGTGAAATAAAGGAAATTTGGGTTACCAGAAATTTGAACATTATGGATGTTAAAGGTTAAAATTGGAATACTGTGATTAGAAATTAAGAATTAGGTAAAACTCTAAAACAAGATATGAATATGTATAAGCAAAAAATAGATTGACAAATACTTTAATTGAGCCTGCTATAGTTAGAAATTTACAAGTTTAACTATGTTATATCAAATGTTAACAGGTAATAGAGAAGGAATTTTTGACAATGTAACCTGAGATATGTACTAAAAATGCTGTTACTGAATTATTGATTACCCAGTCACCACACTGCTTTCTAAACACTTGGATGTTAAATTGGAAAACTAATAAAATTTGTTATAACGGAAATACCCAGCCAGGCAGGGAGGAGAAATCAAGCAGGGATTCAGCCTTGAATTGCTGTGCAGATGCAAGAGATCTAGGACTGACTCGTCTTAAGTTCCTTGGAACCTTATCTACCCAAAGGAAGGCAAGCAGACTGAAGAGATTCCTGTATTATAGGCAGAATACAATAAAGTAGTTAGCTTGGATTCTACATGTGTGGATCTGGCTGTTTGCAGCTGACACGGACCTTCTGATTCTGGGATTCTACCATTGTTGGTACTGGATTGGGTTATGTTGCTCCAAACAGACCTAGTATGCAATCTGTGGATCCTTCTGGACTCATGACTCTTGCTCAAGGAACAGTCATGGCCAGAAAGGCCTTTGTGAAACTTTATGTTGTGCATCAGTTGTGCCCATTCTTGGATTGTGGCATTCTATTCACAGTTACTCATGCTCTGGCCATCTCTCAAATGAACTACTGTAATGCGCGCTACATGGGCTGTCCTTGAATAGTATCTGGAAACTTCTGTCAGTGCAAAATGCAGCAATATGGGCACTTATAGGTGTTTCTAGAAGAAAGGATTTTTTGTTCTCTGTGCTGCATTGGTTACCAGTTTGCTTCTGGGTACAATTTAAAGTGCTAGTTTTTAATTTTAATGCCCTAAGTGGCATGAGTCCAGATTATCAGGTCCAGCAGGACAGGCATGTTATGGATCCCGTCTGCTAAGAAGTTCCTTTTTTTAAATAACTTTGTTTGAGTTATAAACAAGAAATATGTTAGAGAATTCCATCTAATATGTCCCAACAGAATAGTCTTTTCTGCTGTGGATCTACACTAGTTTTCCCCCACCTGAACACCATCCTCTTGAAGTTAGCCCCTATGTATGGCATTTTGTAATGCAATAGCAATGCCACTTAGACTTATATACCACCCCATAGTGCTTTACAGTACTGTACTTTCTAAGCAGTTTACAGAGTCAGCATATTGCCCCCAACAATCTGGGTCCTCATTTTACTGACCTTGGAAGGATTTGATTTGGTTATTTTTTACCATTTATTGCTCTATAAACATTTTGGATTGTAATTTTCATCATACTTTTTCAACTATCACTTAGGGCACCATGTTGGGAAAGATCTACTGTACTGATCTAGCCCAGTATTTCCCCTAATGAATGTCTTCTGGAGAATAACATGGTTCCTGTGTTACAAATATATTTTTAATGTTCAATTGCCCACTCATCCAAATGATACACTGATAAATAAGGTGGAGGTTTTGTCTTTTCTTGCTTTTGTACTACAGAATACCAATCACTTTTTGCCTTGATTCTTGAATAAGAATCAAACTATTGTCCCATGCAATAGCTTAAAACCCTGTATTTAAAAATGTTAAGTACAGTCCCTTAGGTATTGACCATAGGCTCTCTCAGTGGCTGGAATTTTACCCAAGGTAATTGGAGCTAGTTAAGTAAATCTGTCCAAGGAAAAAATGTGAATAAGAGACAAAGGACACCCTTCCCCAGCACCAATTTGAGGAGAATATTCTGCCTGATCTTTGAATTTGTAGAACCAGAGTTCATTTTAAAAAAGAAAGAAAAACAGTCTGATAATTAATCTCATTAAAAATAGAAATAAGCTACTCCAGGACTCCTTACCCTTAATATTTTTCTTCATATTTGAAAAAAAATTGTGAAGTCACTTATGGATAAATCTGGCAAAGTTATTGCAAAATTGTTGTGTTCTATTATCTATGTTATGCTCTTATCTTGCTTGTGGACTGGTTTGTGGCAATTTTACTGAATGTAGACAGAATTACAATCTTGGCAAAGCATGTTAGTGGAGCAATTAGTAAAAATGTCCTATGAGGCAGTTTCTTATGGGTAAGCACTGTTTTTTAGCATTTATTTCTTGGTTTCACTGCTGCTAATGTCTTGCTTCTTCAGTCAGTTGATGTTTGGCTTTTTATTCATAGAAATATGGAACATCACCTGGATGGAGGTGTCTAGTACTGCCATCTTCTGATGGATCATTTCATCATTCAATTGTCACAGTATAGTTTGGGGAAAACAGCCTATATTCATGTTTTGTGGAAGAATGTTTTGTGTTTCCATTTGTTTGCAAAACAATGCCTCAGTAGCACAAAGGGCCTTGGAGCAATGTGATCCTATGATTGCTGGTGGTAGAAAATGAAATACTACGCCCAACAATTGGATGGTCATTTGGAAATCAGAGAAAGTAGCTTCTTTAAAACTCTCCCTGCAATGCCTCACTTTTCTTCAGAGAACTGAGGCAGGTATCTGTCTGTCTGTCTATCATATAGCCATCCATCCATCCATCCATCCATCCATCCATCCATCCATCCATCCATCCATCCATCCATCCATCCATCCATCCATCCATCCATCCATCCATCCATCCATCCATCCATCCATCCATTTCTGTTGGAGAAATGGTCTGATCCTATGCATTAGCTCATCAGTTCTCTCCTAAAACAAAGAATATTTTGATAGGGATATGTGAGGCAGTTGCTGTTCCTCTAATAATGAAATCAATGAAAATGCCAATAGAATTTTAGCAGAAAAATAGTGGTAGAGAAATGAATGGGGATAATATGCTCAATATGCAAATTGAGGAGTTTTAATAGGAATAGTAAAACAGGTGTGTGCGTTGAGAAGAAGCATTAAGTGATCTGATCCAACTTCTTACTGCATCAGTCTACTGAAGAGGTCTTAAATGTTGTACTTGAGGATTCTTCTCTAGTTTCTAGATGCATATCTACTGAATGTATTGTATGGTGGCAAAGCATGTATGTATTTCAATGCAGGCTAGCTGGCTAATAGTAGGATATTTTTTTCACTAAAGGAGGGTAATAATCAATATGGTATTGAATTGGAACAGGAAGGAAGGAAGGAAGCCAGGGTCAGATTTTATTTTTTTAATATTGAAGCTTACTTGGGTGACTCTAAGCCAATCACTAGGTCTCAGGATTAGCTACCTCATGGAGCTATGTGAATAATTTGGGCAAATGTTGTTGGGTTCTGAACCCTTTGAAGTCATATGGGAGGCCAATGTAATATATACATACACATGCAATCAGTTCAATATATTAGCCATTTTGAATTAACTACCTGCAATCACCTACAGCCAGTTAGCCCTGTTCATAGATATGACAGAACGAGTCCAATAATGGCTTTTTGTTTTGCTTTTGGGCAGAGTTGGATATAAATATGCTTACCTTTGCAATATGTTTTACCCAGAAAACATTAAATGGATGCTGTGACTATGGAAATGGCAGAAAATGACAGCAGGAGTCCTCCAGGTTAGATGGTACAAAACTGGACAACACTGTCTCCCAAGCCCATTATCTGGGTGAGATAAATTTATAGCAGTCCTTGAACTCGGTCCCTGTTTGGCTCTATGTCACCTTCTGTGTTTCTACCTTGACAGCTGTGTGCAGGTTTTAGGAACAGCTTGAGATTAGAGAATTAATTAGAATTAAATTAATTCACACACCCACTATGAGGCTGCCTGGTTCCACAAAGTGAGCAATTCTCTTAAGATGTATTTCTGTAGACAGGGCTGATGTTCATCACAGTTGTCAACACCTCTCATTTTGATGAAGTTTTGTCTCTTTCATCCTTGGAGTTTGTGATGGGGACTGGAACTCAAACACTTGAAAAGGTATATGAAAGAGATGCTTTCTGTACATTGGGGGCAAGATGAGATGTAATCATTTCAGGAAAGAAAATGGAAAAGAAAGGCTTATAATTATTATGCCTTTGGCTCCGTCTGTAACTCAAACTTATTTATGGACAGTGAATATTAATTTCAGCTGCTGGGAAGAAACATCTGGATCTTTCACAACAACTATGTCAGCACCTTCAGAAATACTTTCAATCTCCAAATGGTCATAATGAGAAAGAGAAACCGAGAGGAACCGGCTGTTAAAATGATGTATGAATGTTCTGTTCAATATGGCTTTTCTGCGAGAATTACAAATGTGAGTAATGTAAATAATATTCTTTGGCTAGAAACAGAGTAAGGATCCCTTGGGGTACTTGAGTCACTTCAGCATTAAAAATGCAGGAGAAAATTACATTCAACTTCACTTGTGCCATATGCGGAGGGTCTAAAGTTCCAGGCCTCTCTAAGCTTAATAAATTTGCAATAACTTTTATAGTTGGTTCAAAAGAAGAGGCTGGATATTGGGAATGAAGAGGCTTGGTGTAAGATTCAGAGTATCAGAGGATTTACCCAGAATTGCTTAAAAGTGATCATATCTTTCTTTTGGGGCTATTAACAGACAGACTCAGAAATCTCTTCCAAGCTCTGCACTGTTGAAGGCTAAAATTCAATTTTCCCCTTCCATACAGAGGTGACAAGTGCAGGCCTGTCTGATACAGTACCAGTTTAGTCTACTTATTCCGAGTATACCAAACTCTTGTATATCCCATGTGAAACTTCAGTAATGTTGATTCCTTTTTAAAATATTAATGCTTTATATTTTCAGCTCATATGAATGGCAACTAACCAGGTCAAACTTTATAATCTGTACTATTTAAGACAATAGAGTAGAGTAGAGTAGAGTAGAGTAGAGTAGAGTAGAGTAGAGTAGAGTAGAGTAGAGTAGAATAGAATAACAGAGTAGGAAGGGACTTTGGAGGTCGTCTAGTCCAACCCCCTGCTCAGATGGGAAGCCTATACCATTTCAGACAAATGGCTCTTAAAAACCTCCAGTGTTGGAGCATTCACAACTTGTGGAGGCAAGTTGTTCCATTGATTAATTGTTCTAACTGTCAGAAAATTTCTCCTTAGTTCTAGGTTGCTTCTCTCCCTGATTAGTTTCCATCCATTGCTTCTTGTCCTGCCTTCAGGTGCTTTGGAGAATAGCTTGACTTCTTCTTCTTTGTGGCAACCCCTGAGATATTGGAACACTGTTATCATGTCATCCCTCGTCCTTCTCTTCATTAAACTAGACATACCCAATTCCAGTAACCGTTCTTTATGTTTTAGCCTCCAGTCCCCTAATCATCTTTGTTGCTCTTCTCTGTACTCTTTCTAGAGTCTCAACATAGTTTTTACAACGTGGTGACCAAAACTGGATGCAGTATTCCAAGTGTGGCCTTACCAAGGCATTGTAAAGTGGTATTAACACTTCACGTGATCTTGATTCTATCCCTCTGTTAATGCTAATGTTAATAGGATACATACAATAAATGTATACATACGCATGCGCATGCGCGCGCACACACACACACACACACACACACACACATTCCTGAGCATTAACAAATGGGAATCTGAGAAAAAAGATGTAGCTTAACCATCATATGTTAGTTTTGTATGTAGTTTTTGCCAACCACAAAGTAACAAACTCTGTGATGCTGCACTTGGAGTTTGAAGTGATATAGTCCAGACAGGGTTTCTACTACAGTCTGTGTGAACCAAACCCTTAAGCATTTTGTGAGAGGCAAAGAGAAAACAGGAGAATAAAGAAAGGTGAGGCCTCAGCACACCCAGGCTTCTATCAACGCAAACCTCTCTGCGATCCGTGATTATTTTATATTTTCTAAACAGGGCCAAGTAATTACATCCTTCCAGGCCTTTGCTGAGCTCTGTGGGAATGCCTGGTTCACTGCTTCCAGCTGCCTCTGATGAAGAAGTTAGTGGGGAGCCTGAAATTGTATATTTCCCCCGATATCATTTTTCTAGCTCTAGACGCCTACAACTCAGAATGATCAACAGTGACAAACGTGCTTGAAAATGGGAAACTGACAATGCATCTTAATGTCCTGCAGACCACAAAGTTGAAATCCACCTTGCTCACGGACACAACAGAGTTCTAAATGAATGGAGAAAATCCCTCCCCTAGCACCTTCTCAGAGACCTAATGAATCCTCGCCCACTTTCCCTTCAGCCTGCAACTACTACAAAGTAAAATATGCAAATCATTAGCCAACCCAAGTTCAGCCACTATCTAGCTAACCTGATTCTTGATCAGTTTTTTTATAACCTCATTGTGCTTACCAGAATAAGCTTTGGGTAGAAATAGATCAATAAGTTGATAGATGAGGGATCTAATGGATACTGCATACTGTGTGGATGTTCCTTATCTCATCCTCTCCATGCAGGTATGCTAACTAAAATCTATTCTAGCACCCATTTGCTGGGAGACAGCATAGTCTCTTGAATTTTTTATAGCTTCACTTAGGTTGGAGACAATCCAAAGGTCAAGCAGTGTGCTATATCTCCAGTCACCTTGCTAGTCAGCACAGATTGCAGGACAATGGGACTGTCTGAATCCTGATTGCCTGCAGGGCACTAAATTACTGCTCTTATGCTGCAATTTGCAATACAATATTACTCTTTGATACAGTACCTGTCTTTGTCTGTCTGCATAGCGGCAAGGACTGTATGCATTATTTACCAACCTAGGCACAGTTCTGCAGTTGCTGCAGTTTCCTGCTGCACAAATAGAACTGGAAAGTAAGTTTGAAATAGGAGAAAATAGGATACGGCAAATTGGCATCCCATCTCCAATGAAAAATAGTGCTGGGTTGAGTTTGAGGTTGGCTGTATCAAGCTGGACTTTTCAACCACTGAAACACTGAATTTCATACTGAATCCCCAGCAGATGTCCCCCCCCCCTTCAAACTTTTACTTCTGGAACAGGATTGTTGAAGTTCAATGACAAGCAATTATTTCTAATTCCTGCAGTTATGTGGACATACTGTACCTTTGCAAAGCTTCATGTTTATATAATTCAAAGTCTGGGAAACTTGTGGCTATGTTGTACGTATTCTAATTTAAGAAGAAGCTATAAAACCGTATGAATCCACAGAGGGGAGTAAAAGGATGGGGCTTTCATTGCAACACTCTGTCATTGTGCTGATTTTGACACACACACCCCAGCCTATGCATGAAATATTATCCAGAGAATATAAGATACAGTTTGGCTCCATTGAAGTCAAAGCTACTTAGGCACACTTAAACACTTTAAATCATGTTGATTTCAATGGAACGTAATTGATTTAATTTTTTTATGATTTATGCCTCGTATATTAGAGTTGACAATTTCAAACTGTATACACCATCTGTTTTGCCTCCTTCAGTGGTAAATTGGAACATATGAGATTAAACTGTTTCTGTGGGATAGGGATAACACTTTAGGGCTAGACTGAGCAGTATGGGCTGGTTCCAGTATACTGTATGGATCACCCATTCCTGTATAAACATCCTAGTTTTCTTAGATCACTGTGGGAGATTTGATTGTGTTACTTTTACTAGCTGTGTGGCATCAGTGTCTCTCCCAGATCAGAGTGACAGATTATTTTTTGATTTGTCTAAGGTCTTTGAAAACCCAATTGATTATGACTTTTGTTACCCTTTTAATCTTGCTTTAACTTTGTGGTAGGTTCATATTATGTGGCATTTATGTGTTTCAGCCTTTTCAATGGACTGTACTATCTTAGGCAATGTTGACAATGCAACATCAGGGACAGCCAATCTTAGTGCTTTTGAGGGCCACCCTCAATTGTGTATGGTTGGTTGGGAGCTACAGGCCATAGTTCATGCCAAGAGTGGGCTGAAGCAAATGTAGGTAAGGGTCAGAAAAATATTTACTGTACATATTTTTGAAAGTTATTGCCTGCTTTTCTGCCTGTGGCAGAAAATAGCTGAGCACACTATTCTGACACCCTCAATTTTCTCTCTCTCTCTATTGCATTGCATTTTTTCTCTACCTGCAGCTGGCTGCCAAGAAAGGAACAGATCACTCTTGCTGAAGGTTTCAGTTATTAACACACAAGTGATTGAAGAGTTTAAGGCAAGGATTGCAGTAAGACCTTTATTCTAAGTAATTATATTATTTAACACCAACATTTTGCAAGTCTCACCTTGGATTTTTCTGCAAAGTGAACTTTTGGCTGTTTGTCATTAAACTGGAGTATATCATATAATTTCAAACGTAATGCTACCATAAAGGAAATATAGCTTCTGATGTGTATACAGTTAGAAAAAATATATACACAGACCTTGGGTGTGACATAATTCACTGTTTCTTAGAAGACAAAGGCAATTTGGATAAGGACCTGTCATTTAAAATGGAGAAATGATGAAACGACAAGCTCTACCTATGTCCAATAGGAGTCAATGGGCATTGGATATTGGGGCAGTCAAAATATCAAAGTATCTGACCAACATCCAGATATGATATAATAGTGTTTTATTGATAGACAAATGATACATATATAGAGAAGCATACAAAATGTGGAATATGAGTTAACTATTCTTTCTTATCCCCATTGATTCAGACATCAATAGTTTTGAATAGTCCAAAATGAAAATGAAACAAAATAGAGAAAATGGATTGATGTACACCATGGTTGCAGATGGAATCTTATCTATTTTGTTGCACAGCTCTCAAAATTTTTGTTGTGTCTAGCTGCTCTCAGAGGGCTTGTCATCTTTTAAGGTCCGATATTTCAGCTGTCTCTTATATCATCAGTCAATGTATTTGCATTCCAGACAAAAAGCCCATATTGTCTCCATGCAGCTTTTTGAGTTTTTTACTGGTTCCCTTTTCTATTCATTAAGCTGGTCATTTATGAATGACAGTTCCTAAAACATAAAGAAGCCGCCCAAATATAAAATAGAATATGATCAAAGTAAAAAAAATAAGCCCACAGAAACAAGTATCTGGAGTTCAGGCAGCATTGTCAATTGTGCTTAGAATGCAATTCACAGATCAGATAATATTTCCTCAGTAGGTAATTGTCAGGGGATGGGAGTGAGGAATTGAGGCATAGTTAATATTACTGTAGAGAGCCTTAAAATTAGAATTGCTTGGCACTTCGGTCAGCTGTACGATGATTTTCTGACCCCAGACTGTGCTGGTGGGATGCACTTGCTTTCTCTCCAGCCGATTTCCTTGGCTCAGGCTGGATCCATTATTATTTTGCCTTAGGAAGCAGATTGCAGGCTGCTGTTCCAACTCATCCCCAAAAGCAGCCCTTAAAAGAAATGGCTTTCTGATTGAAATACTCCCTTTCAATTGTTGCAGACATTCATCAGGAACAGCATGGGCACCTTGCAGATAAAGTTGCCTGTGCAAAGAAGATGTGCCCCCTGATTTCTTCTGCTTTTGTGTAGACCGGTGTGCCTTTTTTGGTGACCCCTCCTCTTCCTTCTGCTCTCTTGATCCATGAAAGATAAATGGCAAACATAAGTCTTCTTCTGGAGCCCCAGTTTGCCCATGAAGACAAAAAGGGTTTTCTTCCTCTGTCCTGATGCATTTGTGGCCTTTTGTGCACTTTTGCCTGCAACAGAGGGCACAGCTAATTTTCACCATAAGATTGATTTCCCAGCCTCTGTGTAGTTTCTACTTACATTTGCATATTTTAGAGGTTTCCCTTGCTTTATATTGCCTGTAATCGAGATGCTTTATGTATTATTTTTGTAGATGAAATACCTTCTTTCAAAATGCTTTATTGCAGGATTGAGCATTAGAAAGACTTGTTTCCCCACTCCAAGCAAAAACAACTTGAAAATAAGAGCCGTTTCCCTTCTTCCAATCCAGCTGCAACATACAGTATGCTTGTTTAAGCACAGTGGTTGGAAAAACAATCCCTCGGTGCTGAAATCTGATTGCCTTGGGCAACCCAGGACAGATTTCAAAGCTGTGAATCTGTATTATGTATTTATTTAAATATATTGCCTATTTTACTATAACCCGATAGGCACTTATCTGGACATCAAAGCACACACTCTGCTAGAGAGGAATTCCCTGAAGATGGGCTCCAGCACGTGTCCAAAAGCTTGGAAAAGTAAACCTCTAGTCCTGGTGACCGACCCAGACTGGATTATCCTGGGACATGAATATTCGCTTTCATTTATGAGTTCCCAAAGGTAATAAAATGAAACAATTTTAAAATGCAAGGCAAAGCTTTAAAGCAGATGTAGAGACCTCAGTGGCTTTCTGCTGGACACTGTGGAAAAGGTGAAGGTGATCTATTTTTCCTAGTGGATCCTGAATTTGGGTAAATGGCCTCCCATTTAAACCAATTATTTGGATCCCAATCAGAGACATTTTGGAGAAAAAGAAAACTTCAGATCAGTTCAGATCTCTTCCCATCTCTTCCGTGGAACAAGCCATTTGAAAGCTTATAGTTTCCAGAAACCATGCTGGGATGCTGCCTTGCTGCCAGAGCTGCTCTCTGCTAATGAAGTCATCCCCTTCCTATTCCCTCTCCATGAGTCTACAGAGGAGATTAAAGTGCTCTGCCGGTTGTCTAAAATCAAGCTAGACATTCAGTCTCTAAAACCAGTAACATAAGGAAAACCAGCATCTTGATATAAATTATACAAAGAGCTGCAATCTTTAGCTATAAGGATCATTTTATGTCTTTGGCAATTCTTCTTTCATCATGTTCAAAATTTAAGATTTTTGATAACTTATATGCAAACTTTAGAAGCTTTTTGCATACAGCAGGGCCAGAGCAAAATATGATTTTACCAAGCAGCCAAACGAAAGACAATAAATACATTCATGGCTAATATTTTTTTTTATTAATCAGAAAAATGTACTGTGATTTTTATCTGGACCATTAATTTGTCTCCAAATAAATCTAGGAATTGAGACCAGCATGACTACATGTGTCATAGCAATTCATGGATTATTTGTTCTCAATGACTTGTAATATTTTCTAACATCATCTGCTAGCATTGAAATTCTAATAGAAATCTTGTCTTCATTATTGTTATACACTGATAGCTAGATAAGTCTAGGAGATGTTGGAAGCTCTTTCCCATTTGTCTAAAAGTCACTCTCAGATGGATATTTTTTTTTGCATGTCAGATTGTTTCTTTTAAGGCCTTTGCTCACTGCTGAGTTGAAATGTTAAGCACCATCCACAAATAAAATATACTGACATGAAATTTGCTGTCTTTATTGCTGATCCCTACCTTGCCTCAAATGCCTGTTTCATTTGACTTCTTATAATGTAATGGATTAGAAAGCCTAACAGAATTTCCACACCTTGTAGCTCTCTTTGACAATGTTAGAATAAGGAGGAAAATACTATTTTAATATCTGTGCAGCTAAGATAGATTTTTGGATGGTCACATTCATGGCCTTGGGATGAGATGAATGTCATGATGGCACAGAAGAAAAAAAAAATACTGGCATGGCATGCTTGACCCATACCTAAGTATAAATGAGGAAAGACCCTTAGGGCTGTAATTGGTTACATGCATGGATTCTGGGAATAGATTAGCATTTAATGCAAAACAGTATTTGGCATTCCCCCCCCCCCATGTATTCAGACTTCTGATAAAGCAACTCAAGAGAATAGCAAAGCACTTTTGATGTCTCAGTCTCAAGGATATCTACACTGTACTGCATACTGCTCTGAATGATTTTTGTGTCCTTACTAATCTTAGGTGATAAGACAAGAAAGCTGTTGTTTTTTACCACAGACTAAGAACATTTTTAAAAGACTCAAAATTTCAGCATAAACCAGCTCTAAACTTATACAGTATATGTACAGATTATGATAGTTATTCTTGATTCCATCTCTTTTTATCTTCTTTTTATAAAAAGAAACACTGTTTAAGTATTCGAGTCCCACTGCATTTAACTTTCTTTTATGTTTCTCCTGGCATATCCACCTCTCACCTTCAATTCTTTACTTGCACAGAGTATTCCATAATTCAAGACAGTTCATCATATGCATTCCCTAAATCTACAAATATACAATAAAGTTCTCACCTTGATATATTTCTTCACAACCTGCTGAAAGAACAAACATATGGCTTTTGCCATTATAAAGCCTCACTCTACTTCCCAAATTGTTCTTAATGGTACTTCTCTTTTTCAATCAGATTCTGACAATTACTTCCTTTAAGCACACACTACTTAAACAACAAATACCTCTATAATTTTTATATTCACTCTTGCTATCTTCCCTTTGTATTGGATAATGCTAACAGCATTCTAATAATTTGGCACAGATGCATCCATCGAACACACATTTTAAGAAGTCACACAACCACTTTGCAAGCAAATCACACCCATATTTTAATCTTTCTCCAGTTTTGTCATTTATGACTGCAGCTTTACTATTTTTCAACATTCTCATAGCATGTATAATTTCCTTTTCATTATTTTTATTGGATGCTAGCATTTCTAACATTCTTTTCTATTCCACTCTTTGACATATTACTATTCTTCCCATATAAATCTTTAAAATATTCCCTCCCAGCATTCCCCCATTTCAGATTCATCCCAAATAATTTCATCACTTTCATTTTTACTTCTGTTCACTGTGCTGGAGGCATCATGTTTAGCTTTCTTCATTCTTTTTCAAAACAATTTTTATCCTCGTCAAAATCATCCTGCATTTTCTTTGCCTCTTTTAATCTTAACCATTCCTTGTTTGAGCTACATTTTTTGCAACTATCTTTTTTCTTCTATACACATTATGCAATCACTTTCTCTCATCTCATTTTTTTGCAGAAATAATTCTTTTATATGCATTTTCAGCCATAATCTCTTTCATTTTATTATTCTTCGAAGATCCTCTTTCATACTTCATATTAGTGAAACACCCTACATTTCTGTAGCACTCTGTAACATAATTGTTTTCATGCTGTTTGAAAAGTTTCCACATCTTCTTTTCTTAAATCCACTTTCTATTCATTCTGTTGGGAAATTACTCTATCTTCTAATACTTTATCATACAGAATTCATGCTTCTTGCAGTCACTTTCATTTCTTTCTTTTTCATGCCTGGTTTTTCTCCCAACGACTTTTGTTATTTCCACTTGCAAATAAATGATCTGTCTCACATTCAGAATACCTCATCACCTCTGTATCCTTCATTAATTATTTTGATCTATAGTAAACAGCCAATCGTGTTTTATATTTATATTAATTTTTGTAATACTAGCTTAGGTCTGAACAGAACTTTTTCTAAATAGATACACATCAAATATTTACCATTCTAAGTCATTCTTGAGTTTCAGAATGGTCCAAACCATTTTTCTGCACCCTCTTGTTTCATTTCCACCCAACCATTCATGCCACCATCATCACCAACAACAAAATTCCCCAGATCCCATTTATTTGGAATGTTGCATAATTATTTTTCCCATAATTCATCTTCCATTATCACCAATCATTATAGCAGGATATGCATCTTTCACTAACGTATGGATACCTATAAGATGAAACCATTTCCATTTCCATCTATATATTTCTTTTTTTCATAGTTTTATAGATACACACAATTTACCTAGTTTTGTTTTGTTTTTTCATTTTGTTTGTTAATTCATGCTGCATGCCATTTACTTCCAAGTCATATTTTCTTTATGCTGTGCTTGACATCAGATGGTCCCATAGGTATTAATTTCCGGTTTTGGTCAATCAAGGCGTTCATCTAATACTTTTTAATAAGACACAGAATGTGGATTATGTTTATATTCATGCCTGCAGCATTCTTTGCTAATGTTAACAAAACTATTGGCCCGTTTTGACATACAGTATTCTGGTCGCATTTCACAAATGCAACCAAAGCCTAGTTTTATCCTAAACATATCCTAAATATATTCACATTATTCTATGCAATTTTAATCAAGGAATTTTAATTAAGGGTATCTTGCAAGTTAAAATACTGTTGCCTGAACTTTAGGGGTATGTGCAGGCTACTAATTGTACAATCAGAAGGCAATCATTGAATCTAATATTATTCTCTAGTTTAGCCATCTTTTCATTTTTAATTTGTTTTTTTAATTATTATTTTTACTTGAGCCTAAGCTATTTAGGGATTTGTAGATTAACATCAATACATCAAACTGGACCAATTGTTTAATGCAAATTTCTTTCAGGATTGGTGTTATATAGTTTCCATTAGGCTGCCCCATTTAATTGAGCAATTATGTTCTATACACATTATAGCTTCTGCACAATATACAAAGGTAGCTGTTGAGTGTATTGTAGTAATCTAATCAAAGAAGTTTTGAGGACATAGATCACTAAGACTAGGTTGTCATGATCCAGGTAGGCTCAAAATTGGTGCAGCAGCCAAAATTGTACACTGCCTCCCATTGTCTTTAAAACAATCTGAGCCTCTTGTGATATATTGGAATCAAAGGAAACCCCCAAGCTATGCATCTGTTCTTTCCACTTGTTTCCCAGGCTGGATCTATCCATAGTTTCCTCATATTATCTGGATTTAACTTTAGTTTATTTGCCCTCATCAAGTCCCTTACAGCCTTAAGGTAACGGTATCCCTTGATTCAGACAGAAAGGAGAGATACAGCAGAGTCTCATCCACATGCTGATAAAATTTTTAGCCCATGATTTCAATTAGGGCTAGGACTAATTAATATAGGGGATTATAACTAGAAGATTGCTGCTATTATTCTTGAGTTGGAACAAAGCAAACAGGAGGAAAGAGACTGGAAGAAGAAACAGAGTGTTTACTGCAGAGAGATTTGCAATGTGAGTGTGACTCAATGTGTCTCATCAGGAAATATGAACGCTAATTAGAAAAACAGTTTTAAAATGAAGAAATGAAAATGAAGAAGGGAAAGCAATGAAAGGAAGGAAGGGATATAGAACAGAACAGAACAGAACAGAATAGAATACAGCTGGAAGGGACCTTGGAGGTCTTCGAGTCCAGCCCCCTGCTCAAGCAAGAGAACCTATACCATCTCAGACAAGTGACTGTCCAGTCTCTTCTTAAAAAATAAAAAAATATAAATATAAAATATAAATATAAATATATAAAAAATATAAAAGTAGAGAGCCAGTTAGGAGGGGAACCAGAAAGACAAAATTGCTGACAAAAAAAAAGGAGAAATCTGGGACTGCAAGAAGGTAAGAGTTTTGGTGAGTATTCAAACAATGGAGAATGAGAATGACTGGCAGGATTGTCATGAGGAACCACCCAGTGGATTGGCTGGGGATTAATGCCAGAGGGGCCAAGGGGAAAAGCAGGGAGAGAAGAAATAGACTTAGCCACCGATACCAGGAAGAAGGAACAGAGACAGTAGAAGCAATCCAGAGGGAGAGGAATTTGGGCTGTCTGGCAAGGGGATGAGTAGCTGTGGAAAGCCACAGAGATGACCTTGGGGCTCCTAAGCAGAGGCAGCAATGATTGCACAGCCGAAAGCATACTTCAAGGCTGGATGAAATTCACCCTAATATCAGAAGGAGGGAGGGGAAAATTCATTAAGTTTGTCAAGATTCTATTACAAAAGCCAATATCAATAAAGTAGAGTTCTAGTCGGATTTGTAGCATCTCTTTCCCGGCCTGGGCTCAAAGGGCTGATAGTAGGTTGCTTTGGAAAATGCAGATTCTCTTGGAAACCTCAGAGGAGATGCTGGATCTATGAGGATAGATAAGGATAGATGAGGATAGAGATCTCCTCTCTGAGATTCAACTGGGACTGACCCTGTTAACCTTTGGAAGCTTTGAAGATCTAGATGTGCCTTTGTAAGTTGGGACCAGGACACTGATAAACTCATTCCTCAAGATGTAATGTTGGGTGTGGTGCCCGAACTGTGTGCTATGTTTGTTTTGCTTGCTTTCATGTTTTTATGTTATTCTAGTTATTGCTGTACATTGCCGTGAGTTGCATTTTTGAATGTTGGGTAGCCAAATCAATAATCAGCAAGTCTTTCCAAAGGAGAGAAGGGGATTCACTCCTTAAGTTTCATAGGGCTGCTTAAACAAATTCTTTTGAAAGCACATAGAAGGAGATGTGGGAATGACCTTGGGAGACTGGGCAAAGTGATGCTGCCAAAGGAACAGTCAAATAAGAGACAGTACAGAGGCATCTAAATAGTGGGCAGGGCAAGAGGCTCAGAAAAGACCCTCCCTAGTTTCTGGGGCTATGGAGAAGACGGGGAGAATTGTACTTTCAGATTTGCAAGATTCTGTCAATGTGGCTTAACAATAATGTAGAATTAGCTTATCTGATGATATTTCCTATCTGGTTTGCTCTGCAAGGCTGACACTGTATTATGGGGTTTTTTTCCCCCAACTATTTTAAGCCTTCCAAGTCATTTTCTATGGTTCACCCTAATATTTTGTGTAAGTATTGAGTATGCTATCCAGCAAGCCAACTCACTGAATGCTATATAGACCGGTAGATTTCTGGAACCTGATTGCTGGACTGCATAGTCAGTGCACCAAGACTTCTCATGCTAAGCAGCACCACTCTTTAGGAATCTCTCCCACCCTCATAGTCCATGCCCTCTGTGGTGGTTCTGGGCTCCCTGTAGGCATAGCAGTTGGAAGACAATGTTTTGCCAAGGAAAACGGGCCGGGAAGCTAGGCTGCCTAAGGAAATGAGGGTGTTGGCAGATAAAGAGGAAGGTTGTGTTTGGCCGTCCTCCTGGGAAACTCCCTCTACTAGTCAAAGAATGGGAAACATAGCAAGTCAGCAAGATATTCCTGCTAGGTAAAGATGGAAAGGAAGACTCTGTTGAGCAAAGAGAGAGAGAAGAGGAATGAAACAGATTAGAACACAACCAAAGAAATCTCTCTCTGCTCAGCAAGGACAGAGAAGAAAAAGGATTTGAGCAGCTCTTAGTGGAATGGGTTTCTGAGAGTATCATCCTGGATATGATCTTGAAAAAATATTACATTTACATTACATTTATTACAACCCACTAATAAAACCAAATATTGGTGTTCTGGTTAATGGATATCACTGTCAGCTAAGTGGCCAAAGCAAAATGACAGTTTCATAGCTTGGTTTCATAAGTACCTCTGCTTCCTACTAACATTTTTTCAAAATTAGTGCATACCATGATACTCTTAATTTTGTTCATGTGATTTACTGGAGACTTATATATTAATCTATGAAAAGGCTTCAGCATTGCTGCACTCACTCAGGCTAATTAACTAGTCCTTATGCAGCACTTGTGATGATTTGAATTTGAGACCTCTGATCTAGATAATTGGCCTCTTTTGAGCCTACACACAGCTGGATTCTCTCCTGCCCAATGTTTGTGTGGGAAAGAAATACAGTTGCATACAAATCTTTAGGTGCTCCCAAATCAAGGGGTCTGTTTCAATGAATCTCTAAGTCACAGGAGTCGAACTCGCCATGTCATGTGACGTGTTGTGACGTATCACAACTTTTTTTGCATTGCCAGAGCTGGGGTGGGCGTGGCCTCCATATGATGCAACCGGCCTGTGGCCCAGCAGTTTGACACCCCTGCCCCAAGTGAACAAAAGCTGACACAACATCTACGTGGTGCAAAGTCAAACTTGGAATATTTCTGAAAATTTGAATGTAGACTTAGTATTTATGTAAACCCATCTGCAGATTCAAAATAAGCAAACAGTGAATATGATAGGTACTATCTAAAACAGACATGTCAAACTCGTGACATCACATGACATCGCACGACGTATCGGAGCTTTTCCCCCATTGCTGGCAATGGGGTGGGCACGGTTTTGTTGTGATGCATCCGGCCCGTGGGCCGGCAGTTTGACACCCCTGATCTAAAATATGCACTATCTAAAAAAGCCCCACACCTTTACTGTCTTTATGATGGTGAGTGCAATTCCCTCATATAAAGAAGCATTGACTATTCTCTGCTGGATGTTAATAGCCATGTTAAGACAACATAGCTACCTAAGCTATAAGTGAGAAGTACACTTGCTTTCAAGGGAGGAAACCCCAAGGTGATCTTCAATTCCTATCACAAAACTAGCCGGACTGATGTCTGTGAATAAAACAACTGAACCTAACCCTGCTTTAATTATTTGCCCTTAAGAAAGGATCCATCTTTAATGTTAAATACAGTATGCTAAGTTGTAGAATTGGCTTTTAAATGATTGAAAGCTGTCTTTTTCATGATTTCTGCTGCAGCCCTTAAGTAGATGACAGAATCATGAACAGCAGACACAAATATGTTGTTAAGAACATTCTACAGACTGACAAATGGCAACAGAACGAGCTTGGAATAGCAGCCCAGTGAAGACATTTTGATTTTGTGAGTGCTTTTCTCACCTTGTCTTAGATAAGATGAGAGGCTTTTGCATGAAACTAAATCCTTCTTCTATGGCTGATTTCCCAGGTGCAATTTTGCTTTTACACATATCAATTAACTGTGGGTCAGAACGGGAGACGTTGGCCTTCAAAGCATCTCTCTTACAAACACCCTCAGCATTTAATGAATCTGAGCGGAGGGAGCTCTTGTCAGGTCAAGCGGATTAACTTCCTAGCCTGAGATCTAGGATTTTCTGGTGGGCTCCAAAAGGCCTCTTAACATATTCTACTCTGGAAAAAAATCTTTTTAGTTTTTAATCTTGGGTCAATGAAACACTGTTGTATGGACTATTTCATGCAGCTCTTAAAACAGGGGTCTTCAAACTTGGCCCTTTTATGACTTGTGGACTTCAGTGTGGCTGGCTGAGGAATTCTGGGAGTTGAAGTCCACAAGTCATAAAAGGGCCATGTTTGAAGACCCCTGTCTTAAAACGTTGAAATGAACCAAATTAATATTTTTCAAGTATTTTGGTGTATTGTATTGGTTTTATGAAAGTCTTAAAGCAGTATGTATTGTCTTCACTGCATTTTTCAAATATATTTCTGGCATGTGGCATGTCATGTGTATTCATTGGTAAACTTTTTTTTTTTACTATACATGATAGTTGATGATTCAAGACCCATTTCAAGTATGGGAAAGGACTTCAACACAGCTAGGTAATTATAGGCTAGACTATCTGAGTTTAAAATACTGTATGCTACACACAGACATTCACAAACACACCCTCCATTCCTGAATGTTGAATGTTAATTGCTGCAAGTTGGATTCCTTCTCATTTGCTATTAAAATATACTTTCTTTTTTAATTTCAGTGTTCTGTTAAGGAGTCCAATGGGTCAACATCTAGATGTGTTAAGAGTCCAAGTTCCATCGCCTCAACCAACATTGTTAATGATGAGTATGATCATGCAAAATGTCGAGAAGTTCTCAGGTTGGGGAAGACCTCTCAGTGAACTGGATACCCCAATACACATTCATATCTGCAGAAGAAGATGCAAGTGGTATTAAAAATTGCCAAATGTGTAGAATTAGAACATCTGTTACTGTTAGGCAAAATGAACAATGATTTGAGGGCATGGGACTTCAGGGCATCAGATTTGGAAACGGTAATGTGCATCATGCTTTAACAAATTTTCTCTAAACAGGGTCAAATTAAATCAGTCCACAACAAAGAACATTCTCTATGTTAACCCCCTGCAATGGGAAAACAGTGAAACTCCATTAGTGACTCTGTTGTACCCATTTCTCTCTAGGGAATCACTCTCTTGCATTTGAATTAGATTCAGGCTTTGTCATTCTCTTCTTCCCCATAGGAGTTGTCTTTTTTTTTAAAAAAAAAACAGTAATTATTTTTAGAAAGTTCAAACATACTTTACAACAGTAGACAAACAACATTTTTTTAAAGAAAAAAGCACACCAGCTTTATGTTCCTAAGGTACAAAATTCATGAATACATTCAAAGTCTATACTTTTTATTTGCACAATGTTGTAGAAATGAATTGATTTCTTTGTCAAAATATGTAATAGCTCCATTTGGCAGAGAGGGAAAGTGAGGTAGAAGTGGAGGGCTATTATTGAGGGGGCTGATCATTAAGTAGCAGGCAAAGTTGCCTCCACATTCAAGAAGTTACTGTGGGGGATAAATCCAGGAATATCAAAGCATTGTTAGAAAAGCGAAGATGTCAAGAATAGAAGTAAGCAGAGAAATAAAGTAACTAAAAATAATTCCACAGTAGCCTTTGATATCAAAAGGCAATCATCTTCGTCTTTCCTTCTCTTTCCCCCTCCCTTTTCAGAATAAGGTTTGTTTTTGAGGCAACTTATTATTTTTTTGCTTGCACAGGTCAACATTTTACACAGATTTTTTAGTTCTTTTCCCTGCTTCTTCTTTTTTATCACTGTATCTCTTCAGAAGAAAGAGGTAAGCTTTCATTTTCTTTCATTGGGTTAAAAGTAGTAGTGTAAGTTTTAAATATTAAATAATTAATTCATTTATCACATCTGTGCTGTATGTTAATCTTAAACTTCACAGTCTGGAGTTTGATCCTGACGGGCTCAAGATTGACTTAGACTTCCATCCTTCTGAGGGTGGTAAAATGAGGACCCAGATTGTTGGCCGCTGCCCAACTGCCCAGATAATGCTGTAAAGCACTGTGGGGCAGTATATAAGTCTAAGTGCTATTGCTCAAGGCTCTATTCATTCATACTGGTTGAGACCTAACACTTGGTATTTTCTAAGTTATGTTAACATCTCAAGAGTTACAAGTTCAGATTAAAACAAAGGAAAGGGGAGGGGTATTTCAGACTTAGGTTCAACAAAGCCCTTTAACACATTCCACAGCTGTGAAAAGCCTGACTCTTTAGGAAAGGTGTGAATTTTTGGCATATCAGCTATTTTTCTCTGATAATTAACAACAAATATGTTTTCTGCATATTTACTGTCATCTTGTAGATGTGGATGGATATTGTGGCTTAATATTCTTGGAGCTGAGAACTGTTTGAATCAAATGACACTTCTACCAAGGACTTATTAGTTGGATTCAGATGAAATACTCTTAGCTATATTTGCAATATGGGTATAATATTTGGCTACTCTGATTCTGCTCAGCAGCTTGATGGCCTAGAAGTGAGGACACTCGCTTCCTACTTGGAAGGTTGAGAGTTCAATCTTAGGCAGTGACAGATGTTTCTCTATCACGGTGCAAAGAGAAAATATCTGCTGCAAACTCCACGTAGGAGTCAGGAAGGGCATCCAGCCAGTAAATGCTCAGCTAAAAGAAAAAAAAAGGCTACTCTGAGCCTGCTGTAATGAGGACTCTGTGAGGAAATCTATTGAGCAAAATAGGTCAATTTTTTCCTCTCCCCTTCAGACAACATGAACTTTATTGCTTATCTTCTCAGGCATGTGGGTTGCATGTTCAAGTAAGTCTCAATTAGTGGAGTTAATGAATCCCATGAAATGCTTGCATTATTCAAATTTACCCTAATCAAAGTGATATTTCTATGGAAGATAGGGTAAATGGTTTCAACTTGGTAGAACTGGGCAATGAAAAAATTTAAACATGACTTCCAGTTTGCCATCACGGCCGCCACGGATGCTGGAAGGCGAGCTCTGTCTTCCACGTTCAGTTTTGTTCCACTGGGGGACCCTGGAAAGGGTTGAAAGTTGCCCTGTAGGGGCGACGAGCAAGGAGGGGACCCCCGCTTGATTGCAGGAGGGCAGCAGCCCTTCCACTTGATCTGGGGCAGCCCTCCAAACCGGCGGAGGAAAGACCGGCCATAGTAATATGGCCCATCACTAGGCTGCAGACAGTCAAAGTCAAACTTACCACCAAGCACTTCGAAAGCAACGTGGATGAAACTGGGTGAGATCTGATCTTCTCTTTACCCTAAGTACTTTCTTTTCCTGTAAAAGCTGCCTGAAGTATCTTTCCCCCTGTGAGGAGAGAGGGAAGGGAATTTCTATCCCACCCTCTGAGAATAGCGGCGACTGACTACCCAGGGGAATTAAAGCACTAAAAGAACAACTTTAATCTAATTGGATTTATATGTTCCTGAAACTTGGGGACCAAAAATTTTCCTATTTTTATTGGAGACTTTTGCTTTTATCTACAAAAAAGAAATAAAATTAGAAAAAGGATTATAAAAATTTTGGACTTAAAAAACCTTAAAAATGGCATTGGTGACATCTTGTGGCAAAGTTTGGTATTACAACTTGTTATTTCCTAAAAGAGACTTGGCTTGAAGCCCAGACCTTAGACAAGACTCTTCTGACCTTGGTACCACTTGTGAGAAACTCAGCTGTAAGAGAACAGCTGGGCGGCATAACTGGCCTACTTGAACTGTGAATGTAAACCTTTACTGACTTTCAGAGTCATATGTGGGGAATTGCCTTCCTATCTCTTTATTTGAGGAATATTGGTTACTATATGAGATGATGAAATACCTTGGACTATAAAATCTTGCTTGACAAACGATTTCTACTATAAAGACTATTTATAAACACATGAAAGAGATGGATGAAGACCAGGAAAAGATCCTTTCCATGTTGAAAGCAATACATGGAACCATTCTTTCAGCTTGTGATAAAATAAGACCTAACATAAAAGATCAAGACGCCAGTTTAGATACACAAACCCAAACTTTGACTACAACCAAAGAACTAACAACACAGAAGATAACAGAAGAAGTAGAACAATCAAATATTAAGACAGAGGACCCAATTGACCAACAAATACAGTTAATGGAAAATCCAGAAAAGGGAGTGACAACACTGAAAATGGAAAAGACTTTCTATATAAATCAGAAGAAATTTGAGAAAGAAGAAGAACAGATTGAATGGAAGATAAACATATTAGGGCAATCATGGGGAATTGGAATAATAGGGAGACAACTTAATGAATACAAATGGGCTAGTCCTTCCAAAAAAATGGAAATTAAATGGTCTCCTTTATTTCAAATAACATATATAATAATAGAGGAAGATCTGTTTGACGATCTAAAAGCACTGATATGGAAGCCTAGTTGGCAAAGAAAAAAAGCCAGAATAAGGCTGAAGAAAATTGGGGTTTTGATTTATTAGAGGGGATTTCATAGTATTAATTAGAGGGTTAAAGGGAGAAGTTGAGATAAGGGGAATTCTGGTCATTAAATTTAAAATATTTGGAAATTAGTTGAAAATAAGGATTTTATCTGTTTAATATTTAAAAATTAGACCTAAAAGAAAATAATTATTATTATTATGAATATGTTTGATTTATTGATTAACCCAGCTAATATATATAATGGTTTTGATTTATTAAACGGGATATTGTATTATTAAGTAGATGA
This sequence comes from Azemiops feae, assembly GCA_023970755.1. Lineage (NCBI taxonomy): Eukaryota > Metazoa > Chordata > Lepidosauria > Squamata > Viperidae > Azemiops > Azemiops feae. The sequence goes on along the minus strand of JALGBA010000573.1, from coordinate 633,216 downwards.
TTTAATATGGTGGGAAATAGATAACTTTTAGGAAATAGAACAAGATTATATTCAAATAGATAAAATGTGTATTTTGGATATTAGATTCTGTTATGAATTGAGATAAGGTAAATCTTGGTTACCTAAAGCCTGAAAATTATAAATATTAAAGGTTAAATTGGAATATTGATGGGAAACTAAAAATTGGGAAAAAATCAATAACAGGATATGGATTGTTTATGAAGATTGAATGTAAAAAATAATTAAGATATGTATAAGCTAAAATTTATTGATAAATGTAATAATGATGTTTTTACTGAGTTGATATAATAAGAACTGTATTAGCTTAAATACGAGACAGTAAATGTTAAGGGAAAAAGAGAGGAAATATTTGATGTTGTAACTTGAGATTTGTACTAAAGATTTTATCGAACTATTGATTAACTCAGCCACCACGTTGCTTTTTAAATACTTAAATGTAAAATTGGAAAATTAATAAAATATTATATCTATATATAAAAAAAGAAAATTTAAACATAATTTTTATATGTATATTAATGAAGTATTAAGTAAAAGATAAAAAAAGAATATACTTATAATTTAAATATATGGTTGACAAAGTCACAAAGTAGTTACAGAAAGCAAAAAAATAAAATAAAAAAAATCTAACAATTGTTCTTAAAGGTAAGCTTACACTGATAAAAACATCTTTATTGTTTCTCAAAATATTTTAGCACAGTTAGAATGAACTATTCTTTATTTAAAACTTCATACACATGCAGAGTGTTTTATCCATATCTCAGAGAATTTGCATGCTTCCATCAAGGTTAGGGTCAGCATCCATAATTTTTTGCTTCATGACTTCTACAGCTCATAAGATATCTTTAAATTCCTTGAGAGTGAACTCCTTTGCTTGCATATTACTGTTTTCCTCTCACAGAATCTTCTTTTTCTCCATTTTGCACACAGGAAGAGTAGCAGTGTCTAAAACCCCAACCAGAATTGCCCATGTTCTAACCTCAATTGTGCTTGCCTTAGACTTGCATGAACTGAACTTTGGGTTGCATTAAATGCAAGGCATCATTAATTCACAATTTACATTAAACTGAATATCGCATTATGCAAACTTGCAGTAATTAAGGTCCATCTGATTTGGCCATGTGATTGCAGGCTTGCTTGCCTGGCCTACGTAAACCCCAGAATACAGAAGTCTGAGTGAATGTGTGGGAGGGGAGGGAAGGGCCTTAGTGAATAGGGTATGCACTTTTGCTGCATATCTCTGTTTTTCAGTGAACTTAAACACGCACACGCACACACATCTCCCATGCTGCACTCTCTTCCCATTTAGATCAGCAAGGAGGCATCTTATCTTTTATCTTCTCCCCTTACATTATTACTAATATGGGCACTATCAAATATTGACTGTAACTTTATGCAACCTGATATCCCTGGAATGTCCCTGTACCATATTTGGAATATTGTACCCAGTTTTGGTGACCACAATATAAAAAAGATGTTAAGACACTAGAAAGAGTGAAGAGAACAGCCACAAAGATAATTAGGGGACGGGAAGCTAAAAATATGAAGAACGATTGCAGGAATTGGGTATGTGTAGTTTAATGACAAAAAGGACTAGGGGTGACATGATAACAGTGTTCCAATTTCTAAGGGGCTGCCACAAAGAAGAGGTGGTCAACCTATTCTCCAAAGCACCTGAAGGCAGAACAAGAAGCAATGGATGGAAAATAATCAAAGAAAGAACCAACCTGGAACGAAGCAGAAATTTCCAGACAATTAGAAGAATCAGTGGTATCATTTGTCTCAAGAAGGCGTGGATGCTCCAACACTGGATGATTTTAAGAAGAGATTGGACAACCATTTATCTGAAATGATATAGGGCAGTGAGGGCGAACCTTTTAGAGACCGAGTGCCCAAAACCTGCCCTGCCCCCACCCTGCCCCCTGTCCCTGCTCCACCCCCCGCCCTGCCCCCTGCCCTCAGGGCCACCCACCGCCTCCATGGCCCACCGCAGATTGCCCAGGTGGCCCAGTAGCATCATGACAGCCATGCCCTCCGCCCACACCCCGCAGCATCATCTGCACGTGACGGGGCACAAGGGCGGAGTCTTGCCTGGCTGCCATGTCCTTGGCTGCGCTGCTCCACACTGGCCGCACCCGGGGGCAACTCTCCTCCAGGGGGGCTGCTGGTGAGGAGACGGGGCTGTGGCAACGGTGTGCGTGCCCACAGAGAGGGCTCTGAGTGCCACCTCTGGCACGCGTGCCATAGGTTCGCCACCACTGGTATAGGGTTTCTTGCTTGAGCAGGGAGTTGAACTAGAAGAGCTCCAAGGTCCCTTCCAGCTCTGTTATTCTGTTATTCTGTATATTGCAATAGAGATCTCATCTGCAACCAACTTGGACTATCTTGGGTAGAAGTGGTGGCAAATGTATCAAGCATAACAGCAAAATTCCAAAGAAAGGTGGGCTCTGCTCCTGGATTGCCAAGACCATGTTTATACTGTTTATACTGTTAGGTTGTTTTCCAGCACTGGGAAATTTTGTTTCCAATTTCTATGCATTATTATAAAGCATTACTAGATTTTATAATACATATACATATACATTACTAGAATTTATAATGCATATACAACATCAGAGCATTTGAAATTTTGTAGAATCATTAAGTATTCTGCCCAAACATGCTTACAGATCAACTTTTTACATTGGAAGGAGGAAAGGAAAAGAAGACGTAAGAGTGAAGCACAACAGAGAATGCAGAGTAGGAGTAAAGCAGGAACTTTAAATATGTGAGTAAAGACTCCTTCCCCGAGATGCACAAGGTATTGGAAGGGCGAGGAGAAAACCTTTAAAGAAGCTGATGAAGTTTACATAGGCAGAATGAATATGCTATCAAATTTTAGTCGGGGCTTTAATCCTTGTTTTGCTTGCAGAAGCCTGAATAGGCTAAGCTGTGGTTTAAAAAAGTGAAGCAAACTTTCAGTTGCACTCTCATGGCCACTAGTTCATCTTTTTTTACCATAGCTTGCAGATATCCCTGCTGCAGTAGGCAGTTGTGTTACTGCAAAGTTTGAGAATTGCGAACTATTCTTTTTCTTGATTATTAGTTTTTGTTTTATCTTTCTATTTAAAAATTAATAAAGTTATTAAAATTTAATGATCAAAAGTAAGTGGTAGTTTTATTTCTAAAAGTATGTGGCAGTTGTTGTTTTTTTTTGCTTATCCCTACCCCTTAAATAAAACCATTATTTTTATTCATGAGGTTAGGGCATCGGATAAACTCCTTTTATTATTTGAAAAGATTGTGGGATTGCACAGTATGAGAATCTCTGTAGTAAGAAATGAATGTAAGTTAATGTCACTATGGAATTTATTTCATTTGTTAGAATGAATATATTGCCTTAAAGAGCTCAAGACAGCTTAAATGGGGATTCATCCCTCATTTTATCATTATGACAACAAACTTGTTAAGTAGACTGTGATGAAAAAAAAAGTGACTGGACAAAAGTCTTCCATTAAATCCCCATGGTTGACAGTTGATATAATCCAAAGTTTTCCTCATCCTATTTCAATACTTTAGGCTGGTGTTGCTGAACCTCAGTAACTTTAAGATGTGTGGACTTCAAGTCCCCAATTTCCCCAGTCAGTGTGCTTAAATGTGGTAAGGTTGAGAAACATTGCCTTAAAGACTCTAAGGGGGAGGGGGGAATAGCCTGAAAGATAATTGGGTATTATTTGCACTAGAAGAAGCATCTGATTGCGAGAATAGAAGCTTGTAGAATGTTTAATGTTATTTGTAAACGATGCTGGGGACGGTTCAAACACTGTATTTGACACATTTAATGTTTTGCACTTTCCATTTCCCCAAGTGGTTAGCTGTTTCAGAAGTAGTCATGCAGGTCAATTCCTTTGCAATGAAAGAATAACAGAGATCTATAGCGTCCTGCTGTAAAACTGTTGGTTGAAAAGCATACCCAGTTTGAGGAGACAAGAAGCACTCTGACAACAGTATCAAGTATCCCCTAGTTCGAAAAGCTGCTTCTGCCAGTCAGAGATGTGTTTGCAGTCTTCTATGCTTAGTGCCAAGCTAAAACCCAGTTGCCCACCAGATAGATGAATTTTCACCATTGTTCCAATGGATAAAAATGGCTATATGCCACCAAAGGCTCTTATGCATAGGGAACTGATTAAAGGGCAGGAAGCTGGGAATACAAATAACTTCTTCCAATTGAGTGATATAAATATGAGTCCTTATGAAGGTCACGTTCCACCCTATACAGCACTATATATAGAGAGAACCAATTGCCGTTAGCAAAAAGCATATTAGCTGGGTCTAATAGCTGAGTATATTTTCAAACATATTACAGTTCTTTATCTCCAGGACTACAGCAAACAGAGCAAACAACAATCTTCATTTTGCCAATGCTGCTTTTATCCTTGGATCAAAAAGCAGAGCTAGACATTTAATCAGTTAATTTGCGGCATAATAATTAGTTTGCAAGCATCCTAACAGAAGAACACACAAACCATCTTGTGATATCTTAAAGGCTAATACATTAATTATGTTAAAAGCTTTCATGGACTGCACAAAATGTTATGCTAATTTACAGGTATGAGTTTAAATATGTGATCTCACTGGTCACAATTGCGTATAAATACATGTAATTTAGCACAATACGTCTTACAACTGAGGAAGTGGTTTCTATGTCATAGAATCTATATACTACTCAAACCCTCCTGTGTCTGTAACCTTCAAATAATGCACCATAGTATAAAAATATTCGAATCAAGTTGCCTCAAATCTGTTAATTTAAAAAATGCATTCTAAATCTGGGATCCATTATTCCTATGTAATTGCAATTTCAAGAATCTTCACACCAGTTGTATTTATAAAATTGTGACTGCCCAGCATTGCCACAGTTAGCCACAGTCACATGATCATGATTTCCGGCTACAGTTCCCAGAAACCCGTAGGTTGCATGGTACAAGGGAAAATGGAAAGGACATATCCCTATCCTCTTTCCTCCTCCCTCTGGTCCCTGTGCCCAGTTGACTGGCAGCAAGCCCTGAGAAGTGAGTGGCAATAGGTTGCTTTGGAACTGAGGCTTAAATTTGAAATCACTTAATCATGGTGGGTGGCAAGGAAGCGATGGGAGGGGGGACTCGGATGCTTGCTGGTGAGGTAGGGCTGACTGGGGGGGGCACCGGTGGTTGATGCATGAGTCTTCTTCCTCCCTGGAGGGAGGGGGGCCTTATGCTGGGTTGGGGAGCAGAGTGAAGCTTTCTTTGCAGTGTGTGGCTCCCTTTATTCTTCTCCACTCACCAAAGTAGCAGGCTGTTCCATAGTTCAGCTGAAGAGGGAGAGGCTTTACTGGGGCTCTGCTAAGGATCATGAGGGGAGGGGAAATGGCATTAGCCTATATTATATAGGCTAATATAGGAAAGAAGGATGGGTTGTCTTGTATTCCACAATAAATGTCTTGCAACAAAAACCACCTTTTTTCTTTTTTCTTTTTGCTGTGGGGTAGTATTGCTATTCCTATGGAGTTCAATGTGATTATAGCTGTCCCTGTAATTGTGAATGGAAGCAATTCTCCTCTTTTTCAAGAAACAAAAGTGCAAGGAAGCTTGTATTCATTTTAAACTTTCTCATAGATAGATTCCCAGTATGGAGAGCTTAGAGGAGAAGAAGAAACCAGGGATCAGCTCCTTCCCCAATTTCCCCTCCACTAAGGAATTATAATTACAGTAAAAAGGCTGCCATGAGAGATGAGGAGGCTTGTACGCACCACGGATGAGCTGTACTGTAATTAACAATAGCAACGCCTGATGAGATGTTCCAATGAAAGGGCTTCATGGAGTGCAAAATGCTATCAAAACGTATCATTTTGCTTATGGCTTTAAAATTATATGGCACCAATGAATTTAAGTCTGCATCTTGTAACGTTTCTGTAACCTTGACCTAAACGGACAAAATAATGGTGCCCATGCTAATGAGGAATGAATGTGAATTATATTGGGCAGAGCTTTTTAAAGCCAATGGTCTACTAAATTGGCTTACAAGAATGAAGTTAACAGGGACAGATATGACTCCTGGAGTTGTTACACTAGCAGTGTCAAATCTAACTGTACAGCTTATAGGTGTGTTATTTTGCCAGGTTTCTTCACCACCACCCATCCCCAGTGTAGAACACAGTCTAACCACCATCTTTTTTTTTTTATATAATATTTTATTAAATTTCAAACTCAAACACTGAAATGTTAACTAACATAAAAGGAAAAGAAAAAAAGAAAAGAAAAAAAAAACAGAACAAATTAAAAGTGACCAAAAATTATACATAAGGCAAATTTATAACAAAAATGACCTTCAATTTTCTTTTAGTACAGAGATAACAACAATACAACCACCTTTCTACAAATTTAAACAAATAACACCAATCTATAAAATATCTTGAAATACTAATAAACATACTAAAAAAACTAATATTCATAAAATATTCTTCATTTTATCTAATATGGTAAATTATCAAATGTAAATCACCTTATATTTACAAGCTACAATATTTCAATAGTCCAAGCCAGTCTAATTTTCAAATCCCAAAGTCAAACATTGATTTTTTTTCACCTTGCCTTATAAGAAATCTAACAATGGTCTCTAAATCACAAGAAATATAGTCAAATTATTTTCTCTAAGCAAAGCAATCAATTTCATCATCTTGGCTAGCTCCATTAATTTCAAATTTCTTTCTTCCATTGTGGGTATATATTCTTCTTTGGGCATACAACAACCTAGCTGCCGAAGTCATTTACAAATACAGAGTCCCCATGCTTTTTCTCTACTTGTTTATCTGACATTCCTAAAAGAAAATCTTCAGGGTTCAAAACCAACATAGATATCTGATTCCAAAATTTCTTACTGTTCTAAAGATGGTAAAAAGTACCTTCAGATTGATTACATTTCCAACACTTGTTTGAGATTTCCTTATACATCTTTTACAATTCATCAGTGGTATATGCCATGGATACATCATTTTATAAAAGAAATATTTTAAATTTTAATTCAATGTAAACTTCAAACCTTGTGTCCACATATATTCCCATTGATCAAGCATAATATTATAAACCAAGTTTTTAGATCATTTAATCATACAATCTTTCGTCTTCAACAGTAAACTATGATAATATTTTATAAACGTTTGCAATAACTAGTTCATTATTAGAACAACATTGTTCTTCAAACTCCATTTTTTGATCTGCAACAGCAAACATTTTTTTATCCAGTTTAAATCTTTCTGACAATTGCATATATATAAACCAATAGCAATTATAACCTTTCTTGCCGGTTCTTCACTTGTAAGGTCCATATCATCATGAATTGGCAAATTAGCATATTTCATATATGGTTATTTAACATCATTTCCATTCTAAAAAAGGCTTCCTTGAGGATACACTCATAAAGGTTAGGAAATAATCTTATTTTATATACCTTCCAAACTCTTTCAGTATGGCACATCTTACAAAATGATTCTTAAATGCTACATTCATTTTTAATATCTCATACCATAGGTTACCATGCCACCCAAATCTCAATTCATGACCCCTAGCTTCAATAGCCTTTTATTTTTTAAAGTTATCCAATCATTTATCCAAACCAAACAACATGCTTCAAAATATAATTTCAGGTCAGACAAGGCCAACTCTCCTCTCTTCTTGACATCTCCAAGTAATTTATATTTAATTCTTGATTTTTGTCTTGCAACACAAACTTAGAAATATATTTTTGCCACTGTCTAAAAAGTATATCAATTGCTCTGATTGTTATAGTTTAAAATAAAAACAGCAGCCTTTGTAGGACATTCATTTTCATAACTGAAATTCTACCAAGCATAGACATTTTTAATGTAGCTCATCTAGCTAAATCTCTTTTGATTTCATTCCATACTTTTCCATAATTAGTCTAATAACCACCGATGATGGTTGTTACATGTCCTTGCTTGAAAGATCATGTGTTTTAAGTGGAGGATAACTATTAGGGTATAGGAGCACAAAGAATCACTGAGCCATTTTTGACGTGCACAATAGACAATGGTACAGTATATCTTCTGAACCAGATTCTTAGTTTGAGGATCCCAGGTGCATTCACAACTATCAGATAATGGGAGAGCCTGAAAATATGTAAGATAGCAGCAAACATAAGTGGGATATATTCTGATGAATAAGCAATTGCGGACCTTAAGTCAGTAGCATGCGGTGAACAATGGGGGAAAAGAGCAATTCTATAAAATGTCATAGAAAGCTAAGGACAGCACCATGGCAGGGCGAGTATGGACCACAGTCAGTATTGAAATAGGGCCAAGATTAAATACTCTGTCTGGGCCTATGACCAAACAGCCCCAGGTAAGGTTGTAGCAATATCAGCAGTGGTATTTTGAGGAAGAAAACAATGGCAAACAAGAATGTCATGTTGCTGAGAAATGAGACACAAGTTTGAAGGTAACCTTTTGACAAAAAGATTTATCAGGTAGGTTTTAGCAGTATACTGTTATTGGGCCAAAGCCTTCCTTATATCTCATTGCTGATGTACTCAGAACCCAAAAACAGCTTGACACTTACTGTGGGAATATGGAATATCCACAGCATGAACCAGGGAATGCAGGATATTGTTAAAGTGGAAATATTGTAAATTAGGATTGAAATTCTTGAAATAAATGAACTAAAATGGACAAAAATGAACATTTCCAGTCAGATGAATTCAAAATACTCTATTCTGGAAATGAAACTCATAGAATGAAGTGGTAATGATTGTTTCAAAACATGTTACTGCATCTATAATACAACCTCCATTAGTATTCAATCATGTGAAACTCAGGAAATGTACCAATGATAGATGCAGAAAAAGAGGCTGATGAATTCTATAGAAGATTATAACAAGTGATGAACCAAACACCAAAGAAGTTCTAATAATCATTGGCAACTTTGATGCAGAAGTTGGAGAAGAAACTGAAAACATTTGTAAAATATGCAGCAAGAACCTACAGACAATGGCTGATAACCTTCTGTGCAGGAAATGATATTTTTCTCGCTAACACATTTTTTCAGTAACCCAAATCATGGCTCTTACTTGGCAGTATTTTTCAGGTCAGCAGAGAACTTTTCCATTTGTTGCTATATAAGATGTAATCTATTTGATTATAGTGTTGACCTAAGAATAATCATTCTAAAAGAAAAGTAGGAGAGTGAAAAGGCTGGATTTTCTTTGAACACCAAGGAAACAAAGATCATGTCTACTGGAAAACTAAAGGAATTTAAGATAAACATTGACAGCTTCAGTTTTCTATGCTTCAGAATTGATAAAGATAGTAGGAGTGCAATAGAGATTCAGAGAAGAATATTGATGGGAAAAAAGGCATTTGTGACCTACATAAACTCAAAAGATAGTGACATTTCAATTAGGACAAAAATTAGAAAGGTCCACTTACTGGTTTCTCTCTCCTATGTTATATGGATATGTGGGATGAACTCTGGACAAAAGAGTTGGAAAAAGGAAAAAGAGTGACTCATTGGTGATGGAAGACATGGCTTCACATTCTTTAGACAGTAAAAAGAACTAACTGTTCATCAACTGTCCAGTTGGCATTTCCAGAAAAAGAAACTCCTGGGACATGATTTTACCAAGAGTATAATACTTTACTGAAAAATTACATTGGCACAGAAGAAAACAAAACCAGCTCTGGTTTTGCTGCTCAAAGGCTTGCTTGGTTAAATGATAAATTCCCTCACTCCCACCCACCGGGTGTTCACATTGTCCAATAGTAATATTTCTTCTTGTTATGGAAACAGTCCACTTCTCCTTCGAGCAGCTGGCCTTGACACTCATTTACCCAGACATCACCCCTCCCACCTTTGTATTCCACTGTCAAGATATGAGCCAAAGAGAAAATCTAGGTGAAAAGGTGAATCAGTCTTGATACTGTTCATGATTGGAGGAAATCAAACTTAAATGCTTGTTGGGTGGAAGGATTATTATCTAATGAAAACAATCATACATGAGCACATCATACAGGCTAATACATCTGTAGAAATGATGATAATTGTAGATAAGGTGAATGGAAGAAGACAAGGCTGATGGTACATAAGATGAGATGGCATACAGGAAGCCTCAGCAATGCATTTGCAAGGACAGTGTTATATAGCAAGTGATAAGTTGCTTTTGAAAGGTGTTATTCATAGAGTGCCAGAAGATGCTTATGATTTGCCAAAACATAACATAATAACATAACATAACAAAACACAACATAATACAACATACATCTACTTTATGTGTAAATTATCTGAGGTTCAGTTCTGGCATGACTTGTGGCCATGATCTTTGTTTATGCATTAATCTGAATTCTCTATATATTTGTGTACAGGAATATATGTGCATTCATTTTCACATGTTTGATTTCTTAAATATACATGGTTTTCCACATTCTATTTCTATTCTAGTTGATAATATTGAGATTTAATATTGCTGGAGCATTTATCATAACCATTATGCCATTCTTTTATGACCAACCTCTGAATGTTTTTGTTTTTGATTTGCAAATGACCACTCTGTTGGGTTAATCAGATAATTACAGAGTGGACATCAGTATTAAAGAATTAGGATCTATTTTTAAAACCACATAGTAATATCGAAGAAGATAGACACAGTGACATTGCTGCCTTACCTAGACATTCTATGAAATAGTAGCTGGCAGTAATGAGAACATGCATACACTGTTGTTTTGCATGTGCCATTTGGAAATTGATTGTTTCCTTCTAATTTGGGTTTAGCAGTTCAACCTCTGAGAATGCTTCATCTTTATTGCCTGTAATGAACAGATCCGAACATGGCATTTGTTTTCTTCCAAGGCATTCATTGTGACATAGTCAAGTGAAAAATTAGGACTGATTAATATGAGATAATTGAGCTCATTTAAAGGGAGCTTGAAGGAGCTCATAAGTAGTGGAATGTGGAAGAACAGAATATGGACATTAGGGCCATTAGGAAACAGGAACTTGTTTTCTACATTTTTAAATGCCATGTGGGTATAGATTTCTTCCACCCCACTGGGTTGTTTCTAAAAATCACCTGTATGAATAATAAAATAATAAACATGTAGGCATTTCTAGTTACAGAGCCAGTTTGGTCTAGAGGCTAAAGTACCAAGTTAGAAACCAGGAGACCATGAGTTCTTGTCCTGCCGTAGGAATGAAAGCCAGTTGGGAGACTTTGGACTGTTACTCTCTCCCAGCCCATGACATCAGGCTCAGATGACAAGCTGGTTGGTTAGTTCCTGTCTTAATTAATGGATCAACATTTGGTTGATCTAAAAAAATGTGGACCGTGCATTGTGGGTAAATGCTAGGGCCCAAAAATAGCAATAGCAATAGCACTTAGATTTATATACTGCTTCATAGTGCAGCCCTCTCTAAGCATTTACAGAGTTTAGCTTATTGCCCCCAACAAATGGGTCCTCATTTTACTGACCTTAGAAGGATGGAAGGCTGAGTCAATGTTGAGCCAGTCAGGATTGAACTCCTGGCAGTCAGCAGAATTAGCCTGCAATACTGCATTCTAAGCACTATGCCACCATGGCTCTTGTGGGCATTTGTAGTCTTTTTTCATCCCTTGTCTTTGTTTTCTTAGAAATCATACATCTGTTTTAACCATTTACATTCGTATACTTTTCCAAACATCTGTTGGCCACCATCTAGATTTTTTCATAGATTCATCTCCTGTCCTTCCCTCAAACTGCTCAGTGTTCATGATTGATCTTTTTCCTCCTTTTATCTGCACAAGTTATCTGTCATCTACTAAACTTCCCGAGTTGTGATTTGAATCCAGTTCTTCTTAGTTCAGTGCTCTAATCTTGACTTTCCAACTTTATGCCCTCAAGTTACATTGCTATTTGCTCGCTGAGATTTTTTGGGACTAGAAGTCTTCACAATTTTGAAAGGCACTAGGCTGATGATGGCAGAGTTATATCATGCTAGAGATATCTTAGAAGAACAAAAGTTTCGGGGTGAAAATATTACCTATTTGGCCCTCTGGCAAGGCTGACTCTATGTGTGTAAAGTCCCTTTGTCCTCTAGTGGCCTTGTCACATGACAGCCCAAGCAAACTTAATGCTCTTTGTCTTATGATAGATAGCAGTGGTACCACTTTTGCAAATAGCTATCAGCTATTTATTATATCAATGTGCAATTATTTTCTGACCTGAAGTACTCACCATAGATATGTTTGTATTCTGCCTTGAGGTGGCATCATTTTAATGCACATCCCAATGATGCTGGAAAATTTAAACTCAGGACTATACCATGAAAGCACAATGGGCCTTCTCCAATTGTTTGTGGTTCTCTCCCCTGGAACTGCTTCAAACCATAATCAATAGACTCTTTCCCATCTAGGATTATACTCATTAAAATGATGAAGATTATTAATGAAAATGTGTAACTCTACAAATATCCCGCAATATAAATATGAACATAGATGTTCATGGTAAATTAGCTGCTTCTTCCCAAAGAAACTGTGCAGGTTCCTATTCTGGAGAACTGTGAATAACACTCTAAGTAAGAAGTTAAAAGACACACCTGGATTTCACCTCCCTTCCTGCTCTTGCCAAGTATTCTTCAGCATTTTTGCTGATTTATCTATGTAAGAATGACTTTTAAGGGCAATTTGTTCTCATTTGGTGCATGACAATAGATAATCTGTATCTGCAGGCTGTTTAATCCTGCAGGCCTTAATGCATGGTTCTTTATCATCAGTTAGAAAGCTCTATAAGTGAGATGATACATCTCTGTTCATTAAAATGGTGACTCCCCTTGCCTGTGATGAGTATGAATGTAAAACATTTCAGCAACCCATTTACTTTCCATTTCCTCATGTTCACTATCTGTAAATGAAGCTTTAACCTTTTAGCATTGAATCTTCCTGTGTGTGCTTTTTAATAACTTTCTTGATTCTCGCAACCTCCCAACCGACAAATGCAACACCACCATTGAATGACCAGCTCCATTCAAGAGTCCTTGCCCTAATAAAAATGTTAACTATATCCAGTGATGTTGCATGCAGAAGATTATTCGGGAAGGAACTGAATGAAAAACAGTGTTGCAGGCTTAGATGGAACTGCTGCCTTTGAAATGTCCAGTCTAATAGATATGGGCATTCTACCCTGAAAATGGATTAATAGAGTTGCAGAAAAAAAAACCAGTTAAAAATTATCAAGGAAATAGACCATCTTCTGTACATCAAGAAAGTCAACCACTTAATTTTTTTTTAAATTTATGTAACCTATAACTAATGAAGGTACATGATTACTTTTTATAAAATGATTCAGTGACGTGGGGAAAGTGGACTTTCTTTTCCCTGTAAAGTTCACCCATTGAAGAGCTGCTACTGCTAAGCCCTAATGCAACTGATTTGATTTTGACTTAGTGGGATGTGTGATCCAAGCTATTATAGACAGTCCTCAACTTAAAACCACAATTGAGCCCAAAAATATCTGTTGTTAAGTCAGACATTTGTTAAATGAGTTTTGCCCCATTTTACGACCTTTCTTGCTACAGTTGTTAAGTGAATCACTGCAGTTGTTAAGTCAATAACATGGTTGTTAAATGAATCTGACTTCCCCATTAACTTTGCTTGTCAGAAAGTTGCACAAGGTGACCACATGAGCCCGGGCCATTGCAACCGTCATAAATATGAGTCAGTTGCCAAGCTTCTGAATTTTGATCATGCGACCATGGGAATACTGCAATGTTGCAATGGTTGTAATTGTTTTTTTTAGCGCCCTTGTAAATTTGAATGGTCATTAAATGTAAATCGAGGACTACATGTATAGCATTTTAAATTTACCATATCTGGGCTGCAAAAATCCAGAAAGATATGGCAGCAAAAGATTTAACAGGATAACAGAGTTGGAAGGGACCTTGGAGATCTTCTAGTCCAACCCCTGCACAAGCAGGAGTATACCATTCTGGACAAATGAATTTTCAGATTATTTTGCTGCCATTTATTGGGTATCTGGGTTTTGGTATCTTGACTATGGGAGTCTAAGTATGTAAGCCTTGGTTATGATTTAGCAGGTGTAATGGTTAAGACACCAGTCTAGAAACTGGGAGACTGGGAATTCTAATCTCATCTTAGGTACAAAGTCAGCTGGGTGGCCTTGAGCCAGTCCCTTTCTCTTAGTCCTGGAACAAACTAATAGCAAATGACTTCCAAAATGTTGATTAAAAAACTGCAAGGAGTTGTCCAATCGGTTGCTAGGAATCAACACTGACTCACAGGAACCAAAAAAGGAAAATGTACCAGGCAACCAACTTAATGCTAAGCTGTAGTTTTGTTGTTTATAACTTAGTACAGTGTGTGAATTTAGTCATTAAAATTAAGCATTGTAGCTTTAGCAATAGCACTTAGACTTATACATCGCTTCACAGTCCTCTTTAAGTAGTTTACAGAGTCAGCATATTGCCCCCAACAATCTGGGTCCTCATTTTACCAACCTCAGAAGGATGGAAGGCTGAGTCAACCTTGAGCCGATGAGAATCAAACTCTGCTGAACTGCTGGTAATCGGCAGTCAGCAGAATTAGCCTGCAATACTGCATTCTAACCGTTGCGCCATCAAGGCTATGCTTTATAACGCATTATGATAGGTGAATAGAGCCAATTATGGGTTAAATTGTGGTTAACAAAATAATGGATTAATGAGGTACTAATCCTATTGATGGCTTGTTCATTAAAACCATGGTTAAAACAAATGTGATTGCAACAGATTTGGAATATTTTATTACTCTTTGTTGCCATCTTGTGGTCTTCCAAACCTTTGCTGTCTAGGTACAGTAGCCTGGAATGGCCAGTGGCCAGGTTGGTGCAGATGGGTGGGCATGGATGGGTCGGAGCGGATGATGTGGCGCTGATGACTCGGCACACCCAGGTCAGCATAGATGGGTGAGTGTGACCGGATCAATGCAGATGGGTCAGCATAGCTAGGTGGGGACAGATAGTTGGCATGGAACAAGTTGCCCTGGCCAACTGGACATGGGGACAACTCAGTGCCCCACCAGCTCCTCCCCTCCCTGAACTGCTGGCAGTCAAGCGTGGAGCTGGGTGCCATTTCGTTCCCACCCTTGCGGTGCAGCCTCAAAGTGAGAGAAATTTGCAAAAGCTCCTAGAGCCTGCGCTGGAGCCTGGCAGTGGTCGATCCACTGGCCCCAAGAACAACTTCCCTATTGCCCTCTTCCTCCCACCTTGTCTCGTCTGCCTGCCTACTTCCTGAGGGGGTGCATTGAGTGGGGCTACCTCCCCAGCCACCTAGAGGTCCCATGTTGGCTCAGAGCCTTCACAGTTTTCTCTCTCTTTGAGTTTCCGTGCTTGGCTGCCAGCAGTTCGGGGAAAGGAGGAGCTGGTGGGCCGCTAAGTTGTCCCCACATCTAATTGTCTGGGGCAACTTGTTCTGTGCTGATCCATCTGCGCCCATTTGTCCATGCCCACCCTGCCTCACCCACCTGTTCGCACCGACCTGGCCATGGTGAGTTGTCCTAGACCAGGGGTAGGCAACCTTGGCTCTTTTATGACTCGTGGACTTCAACTCCCAGAATTCCTGAGCCAGCTATGCTCAGGAATTCTGGGAGTTGAAGTCCACGAGTCATAAAAGAGCCAAGGTTGCCTACCCCTGGTCTAGACCCACAGTAGCCTACTAAAGATTAAATAAAAATACATTTGTAAAGATATTTTTCAAAGAAAAGGTTAAAGAGGGATTTTTACTTTCAACAGTTTACTTTGATCACTTTTTCTTCTCTCCCACCAGTTTATTCAGTGATAACGATTCATAATGACCTAAGAGCATCCACTGCCCTGAATGACCTGTGATTGTGCTGCTTAGTTGACCAAGATAGAGCAGATATCCTGGCAAACAAGTATCTTTTCTCCTACATGTGTACAATCTAGCTTCCCTCTCTACTTTTTGACACTAATTCTGGAAATTAGTGATTCAGGGGAAAGATGCATCAAACAACACAGTTTTCTGAAAGATGCTTGTTACAAATCAGAAGGCATAATTCAAAACTTCCTTGGCAGATCTGGGAAGGACAATTACAATAGGCTGTTAACGTTCAGGCTGAACTTCCTGACATATTCTGGTCTGGCTAATTAGGGAGTTCTTAGCCCTTCTACCCAAAACTTTTCTCTTCATTTCAGCTTTAGGAAAATAGAAAGGAAATTACTTTGGATCTTCCCAAACAAAGCCAGTAATACAAACGATAGGTTCTGAAACACAAGAAGTAACTTTGTAGCCATGCTGTCTTGAACATGGCGAAGGTTTTTAATGAGGAAGTAGCTAAATTGGTTAAACTTATTACTTCTTTGAATAAATGCTTGGGGGATTTTTTTTCATTGCACAGAGCATGATTAAAGAGAGAAATCTGGGCTTCCTATTTGAATGTTCATAGGCAGGCCCTGTCTGATCTTTCTCCTTTCTTCTTTCTGCCTTAATGAGCACTTATCCTCAATTTTAGAGCATGTGAAGGATAAGTGGAAACCAGTCCCTTTGGGGAGACTGGCTGTTGCTTTGTCCAATTGAGGATAATGCTCCATTGATGGTATCTTGAGTTTTCTAGTTGGCAAACTGAGTCATTTAGGAACCAAACCCATGTTCCTAATGGCCCTGCTGGAATTATAACGGGTTGGTCTATTTTCCCACCAGCTGAATCTTTATGTAGAAGGATGATATGGGTGAAGCTGCCCTGGAAAACAAAAAAAGAATCCTACTTATTTAGGCTTCTCAGTGTTGGGTTAATTTATCAGCTACCTTGTTTGGATGTTTCCTTAGACATTGTCAGCCTTTTGAAATAAGATCAGGAAACAGATGATGTTAGGCTTACAGGAATGCTACATTATTATTGTAGGGCTTAATAGAATCTTGAAAGCCTGCCAGAATTTCTCTCTGCCCCCTCTTATACCAAACAGAATCAAGAAAGGGTCATTTTGAGTTTCTTTCTTATGCCTTCTTCTTTGGACTGAATTGCTTCTTACTTTGCCTTACCTGTTGCTGCCTGCCTTCTTCGAGGTTATCTCTGCATTCCTCAAATAGGTATTACTCAGCATCAGCCAGTTTCACAAAATTTCATTCTTACAAGTTTCTTTGCTAATAACAGCTTCTTTCTTTGTCATAAATCAAAGTAATCCCAATATTAGACCATCAGCCCTTGTGCTGTACTTGAAACATTTTGAAATTTCAGCATTCTGATTTGATTTTTTAAAAAGCGCTCATAGAAGTAAATGAATCACCTTTGTCTGTGCTCCCAGTAATCATTGCGTTGAGAAAAGTGGAAAGGCTTTGATGAGATATGTGTGGTGTAGGAATGCATGTAGAAATCTAGCTGCCTCCCATCCTGAGTTGTGCAGTGGTATGCACAGTAACGGGGGTGTCTTTGCAACAAAATACTGCTATGCTGAAGTTCTGCAGCAACAAAAATCAGAAACAAAATAACACTATGCAACACTAGAGTCCCTACTGGGACTCATTAAGGATCAGGTCACGTAATCCGCTTTCTTCTTCTTCCTTCGCATTATAATCTTATTTCTGTTTTTGTATATCAAAAAGCAAAATGGCTTCTTGTACACGGTTCACAAAATAAAACAAACATCACATTTTGCAGCCCGAAATCCTTGAAAATGTTTGTTCCAAACAAGGAGACTAAACACATTTGCATAATCATATTCAACATAGTTTACAATAAATGACCACCATGGGAATGTTGGAGGCACTTTTACTGAAAGAAGTGTATTTCTTCTGTTCAGAAGAGAGCTTTTTGTAAAGCTAATTTTATGGTTGGCATACCTATATATCTATTTCTATCTACCTATGAATAGATAGGAATGGAATTATCTGCAGAGGCCAACTAATGTGCTTGCATCCATGATTCCATGAACCAACATTTCCCAGAGCAAATTGACAGCTCCTAATGTTTGTAATTCCTTTAGAGAAGAAGAAGGACAAAAATACAGTTGAGTGAGTATAAATATGTTACCTTAAATTTTTAAAATATTCTTGAAAGATGGGGGCATCCCATTTGGGGGGGCATCCCATACATGAGAGAGTGGTAGGATTATTAGGCAGATAGTATTCAGGTAGTTGATCTGTCATGGAACCCGTGGTATGTAATGAAAGTGGCTTCACACCTTGGATAAAGAAGAGCTGTGACATTTCCATTATGTCTATGGTCACCTCAATGTCTGTTGTCATCCTCATATTGAATTATTTCAAGACTCCAATATTCTTTGCAAGAACAATACCAAATGGGATAGGAGTAACAGATGCAATACATTTTAGGACCTAACAGCAGAAAGGATTAGAAGCAATCTTCTACTATTAGAAAAGAGATTGAAGGTTGTAAAAGGGTTCATATTTTGCAGATTAAGGTCACAGAGGGATCAGTGTATCTGACTTCACAACTGTCTATAGAATTTTATGACAAGTTACTTTGATAGTGTTTTGCTAACCCAATCTAAATCTGGAACCTATGCAGTTTTCTTGCTATTAGATAGCATCAAGGGCCTTTTTTTCTTTCATTTTATTTTAGTACTTTTTTCTTCAAAAATCTACATCACAACATCTCTTCCTGTTGTTTTTTTAAGCTATAAACTGGAAAAAAGTTCAGCCCTGGCAGAATTGCAATTCAATTGTCTCTGCTTCTATAAGCTGCAGTAACTCCCATTTCTAGGAAATTAAAAATGTCACCATAATTGATCTTGTCTGTATTGAACGTGATGCCAACTTGCTGCTGGATATTTGGGATAAACGCATCACTAAATGTTAAAAAGTTATCTGTTTTTACAATGTGAAGGATGATATTTAATTATACTTCTCTCAGAAAAACACATTGATTCTGGCTGGTCAAAGCTTCCATATGCAGAGGTGATAGAATAACTTATGTGGGGGGCACAGAGGAATTTAAATTGGAGATGCAAAGACTGTTTCACATCAGATACTTGTACAATATTTTTTTCCTCATTATTTTATACATAGTTCTTTGAGAAGGTATTTTTGCCTCTTACAATGAATATCTGGCCATGATAAATGGAATGTGGCTCTTTTTGCTCATTATATGTTCTAGAACTCTTGTAGATATTTTCCCAACTTCTCAAAACATTTATTCTGGCATTTGTATTTAGAAGTCTAGACATTGGTATATCCCACTTTTTAATGGACTAAAACCTGATGTACCACATGTAGCAAAATGAAATGATAGAATCCCAAGAAATTTGAATAGCCTGTATCACTTCAGGATATAAATAGAAGAGACTAAAGCTTAATCATAAAACAGTTTTTATATGTTAAAAATGATTAAGATGGAAATGATTAGAATCAAGCAGAAAGTCTTTGAAATACCAATTGTTCGAGGAAGGAAGTAGATGCAATTATGTTCATATTCTTGGGGGATCCTCTAGGCATCCAGATGATCACTCTGAGAATAGAATTTTGAATTTAGATAGGCCTTTAATTTGACTTAGGTTTTCACGCATTCACAACTCTCTTCCACCTGTGCTACTTTTCTATTTCTCAGGGATTATTTACTTATGGGATAAAAGAAAAAACATGTTCGATTTGGGGGAGGGAAGAATCCCAACCCTAAATTCTCAGATGGGTAATGCTTTTATTTGGATCAACTAAAGGAGTCAGAAGATTAGGCAAGCTTTCAGATTCTCTTCCAAAATTTTGTCATCAGGAACTTGGAAAAAATAAAATTAATCAATAATGTTCTTCAAACATTAAGTGAGATGCAAGTCTTAAGATTGCACCTCTAGACCGAATGCATTTCTCAGCATTAGGTGAAAATGGTGTCAGATTTCATATGCCTGTATGCCAGGGGTCCCCAACCGTTTGGAACCAGGCAGTGCAAGAGGCGGGTGAGTGTGCACGCAGCTCCATTTGCATGAGTGGTGGGAGTGCGTGCCCGCCGCTTGCCCAAATGGAGCTGCTTGCACTTGTGTGCGCACTTGCCACTCACACACAACCATCCTTTCTCCCCCCAACACCTGGTTGCCAACCTGGAAAGGTTGGGGACCCCTGCTGCATGCCATCTCCTTGCCTGTTTTGTTGACTCTTGCTTCCTGGATTGGAAATTCAGAAAGAGATGGTGGATGGCATTAGTTTTTATTTAAATCAATTTTCAGGCAGTTAACCTTTTTAATTGGAAATTTAGTATTCATCTATTATAATTGTTTGACAGTAATATATTATAATTCATTGTGTTCTTTTGATCAGATACGTAGAGCAGCTAAGTATGTGGAAAAAAATATTTGGGAAAAGATATCTGTTTTTCCTGTTTCCTTTCATTAGGAAGCCTATCAGAAATTCTATCTATGCAGCTTATTTTTCAATGTTATCATACAGACATAGAAAATGTATTTTTCCAGGACAAATTCTTTTTATAACCCTAAATAATTCTAAAAAGCTTTCCTTTCATTCCACTCTGGGTCATATGTAACAGAACACAATCTAAAGAAAAGAAAAGAAGAGAGAGAGAGAGAGAGAGAGAGAGAGAGCACTCCAACTGTATCTTTTACAATCTTTTTTTTAATCTGAGTCAAATTTTAGGTGAATAAAATTGAATTAATAAAATCTAAATTTAAAAAACAAAACAAAACAATAGTTACAAATTTGATCTATTCATCAACTAAAATTATTATTTGCTTCCATAATAGAATAAACCAGTGCTGTTGAGGAATTGCTTATCTGCAATTAGTTAAAAATGAAAGGGTCTTATGTATAAACAGCAATTTTGTGACTTGTTGTAATTTCTGTTTTAAGATTATGGAGCAAGATTAGAAGATGTTCCCAGGGAATTTTGAAATGTTTTAGAAATGCAACCATTGAAAACAAACTGCCTTTCCAAAAGAATAAGAAAATAAAGTGCCAGATATATAGACATATAGCAGCACCATACCAACCAATGCATTTTAGAATCAACCCAAATTTCTTACGTTTTGTTCTTATCATCTGTAGATCCAAAAGTATATTCAGCTTGTTGTTGTCCATATGTTTCTGACTCTGGAGCTTACAGAGACTATCTTTAGCCAAACATTGTCCAACAATGAGCCAGCCAATATCTGTATGCAGACAATTATAAACAACCACTCCTCATCATACTGTTTAACCTTGCCAATTGTTGAATCTGTCTCCCTGAGCGCTCCATAATTTAATTATTAATAGAATAATTATTAATTACTATATTGAGCTCTCCTTCTTCCTTCACAAAAAGCTGAGCAAATCCATTTCTGGTTCATTTTCTTAACACAGAGATATTAATTCAATTCAAATCAAATATTTATTATGGTCAAAGACCAGCATAAAACACACAGATATTTGCAAAAACATACATTTGTTGCTTGTTCTACAAAGTATTCAAGCCAGGAAATATATCTCAATCAAGAATGTCAACAGCAAAACCACAAACAGCTAAGGACTATGAAGGATAGATTTTAAGTAGGCCAGAGAAATCCCTGGAAAATTGATATTAAGATGAGACTGTTCAAGAATAACCAAGGAAAAGATCTGATAGAGGCAAATTAAAGTTAATTAAACATGGAAAGACTACAGTAATTTCCTTTACAAATGGGATTATAGTATGATGGAAGCATTTTTAAAAAGAATATATTCCTGGATTGACTTCACTAGAAAAGCACCAGGTGCAGAAGAAATATACCTTGAATTATTTAATGCTGCAGAAGAAGCTGTTAAAATGCTAACAGCTCTGTGTAAACAAATGTGAAATAAGATGGGGCCAGAGACTGGAAAAGATTGGTGTATATATATTTATTTATGAAGAGGGATACAAGAGAATATGCATATTAATAACCACTGCATTACTTCCTCATACAAAGTGAGTTGGTTTAAATACCCTGCAAAGAAAAATAAAGCCAAGACTAATGGCAGATGCACCAAATGAACATAGTTCAGTAAAGACAGAGGGGCATGAAATATGATATTAACATATCATGGATAATGGAAACAGCAAGAGAATACAAGAAGGATTTTTACTGTTGTTTATTAATTGCAGCAATGTCTTTGTGTGGAATATGCCAAAACATGCAATGTATTAGGACTGATGAGTGTGCAAAATACTTGATTATTCTTCTGAGAATGTTTCACAATTAAGAAAGATAAGGTGACAAGGATGCACACTGTTTCTGCATAGCAAATACATTTGAAAAACATGGTAACTAAAATAAAAATTGGAGGCTGAAACCTAAGCAATTTGTGATATAAGGGGACCTTGGTGCTCTCTGACCTTGGCTGTTTTCTTGCAGATGTTTCATTACCTAACATGCAGATGTTTCATTACCTAGGTAACATCATCAGTATTAGCACCAGAGAGCACCAAAGACTCCTCATTTCAACCCTGAGCTACAGATATTCTCCTTTATTGGAATCTGTGATGTCCCTTTGTAGCTAAAATAAGAAGACTTAAAAGAGTTTACTAAGAAAGTAAAAAGGAAAGTGAAAATAAATTGGGGTTAATCTTAAATATTAAGAAGACAAAGATAATGTCTACCAGGATTTCAAATGAATTAAAACCTGCCGGGAAAGACGTGAAGGTGGCAAATGATTTTACTTTCTTGGGCACAAAGGATAGATGAAGTTGCTCAGTGTACCAAAGAACTAGATTAATACTTCCTAGATTAATACTAGGAAGGAAGGCAATGGCAAACTAGACAAGTTCATAAGAATATTTCCATGACAATCAAGATTAGGATAGTTAAAACAATAGTTTTCTCAGAATAATATTTGGTCATGAAAACTGTACATTGAGAAAGAGTGAGAGAACAAGGACAACAACTGTTATGTCCTGGGCCTTGCTGAGTCATTCAGCAAGGCTCAGAGAGTTGCAGAGAGGCTGGGCCCTGCTGAGTCATTCAGCAAGGCCCAGGAAGACTGGAAACGGGTTGCAAAGACCCAGACAGACCACATGTCTGCCCGGGACCATTGCAGAGACCTGGACAGACCACGTGTCTGCCCGGGACCCAGACAGGCTGTCTCCAGCCTCGCGCACATGCGCGAGGCGGGAGAATAGCCTGCATCGATTGGCTGAGCATTCCCTTACAAGGGAATATAAGAAGGAGTGGCCAGTGTGGCCAGTCGGTGAGTAGTAGTTAGTAGCTTGATTCCTGCTTATGTTCCTGTTCTGTTCAATCTATCTCCATGCTTCTGTTCAGTAAATGTCTTCAATAAAGAACATCTTTTGTACCAACTGCCTCGTCTTCATGTCTGCGTTGCGAACAGAACAACAACCTTCAGGGCAAATAATGCAGGTGAAATATCATTCATCTCTGTATGAAATGGTATGGGGAAGTTTTTCAGGGGTTGACAAGGAAGCAAAGTTTTTAGGACCTTGCAATGTTGGTTTTCATCCTGTGTCATATGAAGGGAGAGGTCATGAAGAGCCACAGAAGTGTAGCCAAATTATGATAGAGGATTTGTAATTCTTTGATTGCAAAAGAGAGACTGATGCCTTTTCTGTGCTTCATTCCTTCTGGCTTTTCTTGAATGCAGCCTCCGAATGTTATCACTTTTACAAATCTCCATGGCCAAGTTAACTTAGGGGATGACCGGGAATGGATGCATATGGAAGAACAGATCTAGTCTCCACATCCCTTGATTCACTATGGACTCAAAGATAGGGAAGCAACAATAAATTTATATCTATGTGCTCAAAACATTTATGTATGACCACATTTTCTAGCCAGACATAAAATAGAATTTCCAGGAAGTAAGAAAAAAATAGATCCACAGTGAAAATCTTTGGTTTCTGGATGCCTGAACTTTAGACCTGCCAGCAGTCCTGGTCCTATCATTAGGCTGTGTGAAACACTCATCTCAGTAGGCAACAGAAAGTTGGAAGAGAAGGACATACGGACAACCTGCGCTCTGTGAGCTATCCTACTTCTTGGTATGACACTTTTTTCTACATCCTTTCAATGTAGAAAGGAAGTTTGTCTGCCAAGACACTAGCAACGTGAGACACTACCTGTCTTTTGTTCTAGGCATCAACAACTCTTGGACAACCCTGCTTGCCAGTTTTTGGATCTAGAAAAGACTGTAAAATGTTTGTTAAATGCTTCTGTTTGATAGCTGCCATAGATGTTGCCGTCCAAGTTTTTAAAAACAATTTTAGGGATGACAATCCTTTGGCTTTGCAGGTGATACTGAACTCCAAGTCCCAGTACTCATAGCTATGCTTGCTTGGGTATTGCATGATTCAGTAACTTCTGAAGAGCCGTATTTTCTGATTCAGTTAATTTCATGACATATATTGTTGCTTAAATACGGGAAGAGAATCAAGGGTCATTGTTGCCTCTGTTGAAGGAGATTTATAGCTATAAGCAGTAACACTCACAAGTTGTATTGAGTCTGCACCACATGACATCAATGGCATTCAATGTTGTCAGTCATAATCCATATTCAATCTACAGGTTTAACTGTGTTGAAGGGTGAGAGTGTGTGAAGGCAAAGGGATAGACTCAAAGACAGAATGGGAGGCTTTCAGATGCCTTCCTATGCATACTTATTAGAACAATAGGTATTATATTGCTTTGCATAGATCTCTTTTAGTGAATATCTTTACATTTGTTTGATGTGGATGCAGTGGCTTGATAGAACCATCTTTTACTGCATTCTGGGGCCTCATATGTTCTGGGCATCATTTCAATTTGCTGGTCCTCTCTCCCTTTCCTTCTCAGTCTGTACATTTGTAAATAAACAGTTTTCAAAGGCAATATAAGATGCTGCTGTTCTCTCCCATGAAGGATCCTTTAAAAGCTGCCCTACTTGGAAGCTGGGGTTTGAGGAGATGTCAGGTTCAATAAGAGATAACATCTCTCTAATCCTATTGGACCAGCATAGCAATTACATCCTTTATATCTCTGATTGAGAGAGACACAGCAATACATGTAGGATGCAAGAAAAAAAAACATGTCCTTATATAGAGGTTTGCTTCCATTATTATGGCACTATACCTGTCCCAAACCAAAATCCAAGAGGCAAATTGTTTCCAATTCTCAGGATTGTTCTGGGAAAGCCAGTATTCAGATGTTATTTATCTGAAAAAAAGGCATTACTTGGATATACCATCTAAAGGATATGGAAGTAGGTTTATGCATAACCATGATTTGAAGCATTGTCTGCTAGAGCCTGATTTTTCTTGCCATTTTAGAGAAATATAGAGAACATAATATACATGGGGCTATCCTTGAAGACTGCATCTGGTCTGAAATATGGTGGCATGGGTTTGATGCCCAAGTAACACCACTTCTCCATGAACTACACTGATTGACTTCTGGGTACAATCCAAATTGCTGGTTACTACCTATAAAGCCTTTCATGGCACAAGGCTGGGTATTTGAGGGCTTGTCTATCTCCAATAATCGCTGTTCATCCTCTTTGATCTGAATTGACCTGTTCTGGGTCACATCAATCATAGAACATTATCTGATGGGATCCCAGAAGTGGCTCTTCTCTGTTACTGTATTTGTCTTAGTACAGTAACTTGTCTGTAGTGTACTGAACAGCATTCCTCCAGATACCTGTGCTCCGCTGAGTGGCTTTTCTCCCAGGCCTTGGATTAAGGTGGGTTGATGAACCTCTTTTAGAATGTTATATGTCAGTTAAAAGTTTTCTTCAAGCTGCACATTGTTCTTTCCTTACTATTTTACTTTCTATTCATACAAAAGTTGTATGTCACCAACAGACTTATTGAGTTGGCAATTATCTGAATCTTTTTTATCACTTATTGACAAATAGATAGTAAGCTGCTATGGCTTTTTGATATCAATTTAAATCTGTTCTGGGCAATAGAAATATTAGTGCTTCAGCAATACAGCTTTATACTAGTTTTTGAGAATTTAATACTCGATTATTTAGGATAATCAAAAGGAACAATTTCAAAAATGTATAGGTTATTACCAGTGGTGGGATTCAAATATGTGAACAACCGGTTCTCTGTGTGGATGCCGCTTCCGAAAGTCCATTCTGGGCCTGGGTAACAAAAAATTAGCTACCGGTTCTGCTGAAGTGGTGCGAACTGGCTGAATCCCACCACTGGTTATTACTGCAATTAAAAACAGGAGTCCCACCACATTGATTAAAGGAAGCTTGGGCTACGGAGAATTTTTGTAGCTCAGGGTTGAATTGTGGGGTATTTGGTGCTCTCTGAGCTTGGTTGTTTTCCTGCAGACATTTTATTATCCAATTAGGTAACAGCATCATTGTAGAATTGTGTGGGTTTAGGTCTCTGTTTATGTACAAGTGACTTGCCCTGTCAGTGTTGATGAGAGTGTTCTTGGTGGTTCCTAGTTCCCCACTTGTTGATTTAATGCAGCTTGTAATAAACCTGAAACAGTCGTTACGGAAAACCACTAAAGGCAGAAACTCCCCAAGTTTACCCTGATTCAACAAACTGTTTTTCTACAAAAGGCAACACCTTCATATAGACTTCAGATATATGGGACTGCAATTCTGCTCTGCTAGAAAGGGCTAGTCAGAAAGGAAGGGAGTTGTAGCCTGACTGATTTCAGGACAGGAACCACTAGATTGGAGAAGGCTAGCCAACAGCATTTCTTCTTGGGTCCAGAAAGCTGAAATGAATGTTTTGAAACTCCCCACACCACAAGAAAGCCTGACAACAAAAACACATGGATCCATAGAAGGGGGGAAGGCACTCAGCAGCATCACCTTTTTCTAATTACAGCTCTTAAGCTTGTGATCTGCTGGTTGCCACAAGAAGGTGGCGATCTGAAAGACGGATGTTTTTTGAAAGGATGATGGTATTATACATGCTCTTTAAGAGAGTTGTTTTACTCTCTGATGAACAGTAGATGCTGCTGCATGCCTGCTCACATGTTGTCACAGTGATAAAGGTCTACACCCTTAGCAACAAGAGTTGCTCTTCAAAGCCAACCCCCCCTCCAAATTTATCATCAAAGTTAAGGATGAAGATTCTGTTCTCTGGGAGATTTTTTTTTCTTTTTAAAATCCCATTTACTCTTTGAGTTTGTGCCTCCTTGTTACGCTTAATGGATTACACAGAGAGAGAAAGCTTCCTATAAGTGGAGTTTGCCATTCTTTTGTTTTTGGTTGTTATGAAACATATTTCATGAGTTTTAACTCCTACTGAGTAATTGTAAATTTTTCAGGGATGAGGAGCCAAAGATTATGAACCTAGACTGTATTAAATCCATTTGGCTTCAAGCAATATAAGGGCAATTTGCATTACCGGCAGTGATATTATTTTTGTATATTGGTGCCAGATTGGGAAATTTCACTTCATATTTAATATTTCAAGTAATAAAAACATTATAATTAGACCCATGATTATTCTGTTACAGCAATAAACCTTTTGATGCCCTGTGCACAGATTGTGAGTATTATGATGGAAACAGAATGCAAAAATCTAAAATTGAAAAAAGTTGGAAAGCAGTGAGCCAAGAATAGTACATACTTTACTATTCTAGTTGTACAGTATAGAAATTCATATCCATAGGAATGTGCCATGTTGTCGTGAATTCAAGAGTCCAGCAGTGATCTGAGCAGAGCCACAGCCTGGGGTCCCAATTCATGAGTGGCTGAATTGACTATATAATTGGAAATTCCTGAGCCTGTGACACCAGGGACCTCCAGCCTGTGAAACCTGAACTTGCACTACCAATGGTAACCCAGTAGTCCAACTTCAGGTCAGGCAAGCAATAGAAACCACTAATGTACATGTGTAAGATGTGGGTGTCAAAGTATCACAGGACACATTGATCCTTTCAGAGCAAGTTGATCATCCAGAGTTATATATAGTACTACCAACTACTGCCTTGCCTTGTTAATCTCCCAGTACAATAACTTATTAATATTGAAATGCTTATGAAACTGCCTTATATCAAGTTAATCCATTGTGCTATCAGGCTCAAGATTGCTATAACAGACTGATTTGCAATGACTTTCTATCATTCAGCCTCCTTTGGATATTTCAGGTAATTGGACTTGTATCTTTTGCAGGCAAAACATACGCTTTTACTGCTGAACACCAGCCTTCCCATAATTAGCAGCATCCACATTTCTCTGATACAGCAACAGCTTGCTATGACATGGTATAATTAAATGAAAACTCTGAAATTATTTTGGGCTGAGTGAAAGAAGTCCTTTTCAAATGCAAGGCAGAAACACCCTCCCCCCTAACACCCTATACAACCAACCTTCTAAATTTGCAACTTGTTGACCCCAGTCCATCATTTCTGTTATTTTTATACACTTCTCTTGTATAACGTGCTCTCAAGTCTTGACCATAATTAGTCTTCAGCTAACAATTTTTTTTCAGGGGATCTGGGTAATTTATGCCTGAATGAAGAAAAACAAAATTGAGTTTCCCAGGTGTAGCATAGTGACAAACAATTTAGCAGGCAATATTTGCTTAGTTTAAGAGGGTTTGAAAGAGAAGTTGTATTCTACTACATGTACTCCAGGGATATTTAGAAGGATTTGTGCAACATTAGGCTTTTATTTTAGTCAGTTGCCTATGAAAAGCCCAACACTGCTAACACTAATTCACATTCTCCAACAATGTAGCCATCATGGTTAATAGCCAATGAGATTTTTTTTATTGTTTCCATTACATTATTTCTTCCCCTTAAATTCCTCCGGGTTTGGGGCCATCACTTCATCTTGTGATAGTGACTTTTGTAATTTCAACTGTTATTGAAGGATTGATTTCTCAGACTTAATACTCCTCCAATTACTGCTGCCTCTTTATTGTGGTTTACAATAAAAAGATGACAGAGTTAAAACCAACAATATTAAAATAAAATGTTAAATGATTGACCAGTAGAATCCTGTTCAGTAACTATATATTGTACTATATGAAGAAGTTTTCCCTTTTATGTCCCTGAATTAAAGCTTCATTGCCTGGTATCAGTACTATTGGGATACTTATCACTGTGAGATAGCAGTTTTATTACTGGGTTCCAATAATATGAGTTTTTGGAAATGAAAAGCAACTTCATATCCAATTTCTGCACACTATGCATAATCAAGTCCTTTCTTACTCATTGTTTGTCTAAGCTGAAAACCCCCAAAGTTTTCCCCATAGGGGAGTTTGCTTTTTTTTGCATCTTTTCCAGTGCTATAATATGTTTCTGCTTGAAAGATATTGAAACCACAGCTTGTATCTTTGATTGCAATGGTTGAAAATTGTCAGATGGTCACAAAGAAGTCCCTTCAATACTTCACTACTATGCTTAAAATAATGATCTCAGAAAGAAGAAATTGTGCTAAAGCATACAAATAACTATAATTAAACTGCATTCACTGTTGAAAGTGCTTTGGAAAAAGATACACAAAGTTATCTGAACATTATAAAGAAATAGGTTTGGGACATACTTCTGTTCTCAGGAATATCAGTATCTTTAGAACATGTGATTACAATTCAAATGTAAATGTAACTGGATCAATCATCTGATATATAGTTTTTATAGTGCTCAGATTTTTTAACTTCTGTGTTGTGAAAAGACCTGTTATGGTGATTTGTATAAATTATTCACATAATCCATATAGGACTAATTTGAATAATTGTCTATTATTTGGTTTTAGAAAAGCTATATAGAGTATAAGTCACAATTACTATAAAAATGCTGAACTATTGTTTAAAATGAAAGGTTTTCTGCCAGAAATGCCCAACCCATTCAGATTTAGAGTTAGAACTGTAATTGTTATAACTAAAAACATGTACTTTTAAAAGTAAAATGGTATAATAAGAATTCTATGAGAATGCTGAACTTTGCAATCAATGCTTACTCCTGTTTGTTTCCTACATCTAGATTATACAAAATTTGAATGATATTTGCTTTCAGTGATAAACCATAAACAAATGAAGTCAGTTTTAAAAATTGCTAGTGCTCTCTATGATGTTGCCATTACCTGTGTGACTTTCTTATTCACACATTCTCTATTATGTGAATTGTCACACATCCAGTTGCTGCTGAAGCTTGGATGTGACTCTTTCTGATCAGGCTACACATGCTTTTCAAAGGAATCACCCAAACAGAAATGAAAGCTATCAAAAAGGCACACCAAATAGTGCAGGATGATGTCTGTCCCTCAGATGTAAAAAAAAGAAGCATTAAATCAGTATCTCAGAAAGCTGGAGTTAAGAAAAGGGAGATGTTGCAGAAAAATAGATAGTATAGCCAGATCAATAAATACTGACAGCAGGATGAGAAAGACCAGAAGGGAAAGTGAGAACTAGATAGATGGATAGGTGAATAAAATGAGATGCTGCAGAAGCTTTATTTGTCTGTTTTGTCTGTAAGAGAACACATACAGCAATCTCCTTAGGAAGGCAAACATTCCTTCTGTTTCTTTCTTCACTTATTTTTGCTGGCAATAGGCATAACAGAACAGAATAACAGAGTTGGAAGGGACATTAGAGGTCTTCTATTACAATCCCCTGCTCAGGCAGGAAACCCTATACCATTTCAGACAAATGGTTGTCCAGTCTCTTCTTAAAAACTTCCAGTATTGGAGCATTCACTGCTTCTGGAGGTAAGTTGTTCCATTGATTAATTATTCTAACTGTCAGGAAATTTCTCCTTAGTTCTAGGTTGTTTCTCTCTTTAGTTTCCATCTATTGCTTCTTGTCTTGCCTTCAAGTGCTTTGGAGAATAGGTTGATCCTTGTGGCAGCCTCTCAAATACTGGAACACTGCTATCATGTCACCCCTAGTCCTTCTCTTCATTAAACTAGACATACCCAATTCCAGCAACTGCTCTTTATATGATTTAGCCTACAGTCTGTGTTATGGTCTCATTTAAAATGCCTATCGGGTAGAAAATAATAATAATACCCTGTCAGTTTTAGAGTATCAACAGTGGAAATGTAAGGCTCTTTCTCTTCCCTCAGGTTCAGCCCAAAGGTTTATTTGCTTGGGGTATAGATTGCATCCTTCTTCTGTCCAAGTCACAGAAGGCAGATGGACTCTAGTAGAGTCTTACTCCAGTACTGGCAATCGTGGAACATTCTATATCACACCTGAGGACATGAGTTAGCTCAAGGGCCTGTGCAACCATTTGCTGCTCCCAATCAATTCAGACTGATTTTTAGAGCATTCCATTGATTTGACAAATCAATTAACTAGATCAGATTAAACACATCCAAATAGATTTGAACTAATTCAGAAGCTTTCCACAACTGCAGACAAGTTTGAATGAGTTTGAATCATATGATATCTATTTCAGGATTTGGTCATCCAAATCAAATCATTTTCTGAATTGGTTTGAACATTCAAAGTGCAGTTCCGTCCTTTATTAATTCAGCACAACGGCCAATGGCACCTGGTGCCTAAGATGATCACCTCCCTTTTTCTAAATGCAGAGCACTCCTGCCAACCTTCGTCTTTCCATTGTTGTTGAAACAATTCATCTTGCCATATTCTAATGCAAACAGAAGAAGGAAATGAATTGATTCTAGGAATGTTTTGTAGATTTTTCCCTCCATATCTCTTCAATGCTGTTTCATCGTGAAGAAAAGGACGTGGGTAAAGCAACACGTTTCTGTAGCAAATGCCTCGAGGTTGCAACCCACAAACGACAACTATTTCGCATGTGGGCCATAAAGTAAATTATGGGAAGAGCACAAAGAGAAATAATTGCACAAGCATATTTCTTTGCATACAATGTTTCTATGATACCCAATAACTAAATAACTAAAGTTATCTAGATAGTATAGTATAGTATAGTGTTCCTCAGCCTCAGTAGTTGGCTGGGGAATTCTGGGAGTTGAAGTCCACATATCTTAACAGTACTGAGGTTGAGAAAACATTGGTTTAGTATGTATAAGATGGTTTTCCAGAACACTGGTGGTTTATCCAGTGTTTTATTCTTTCAGACAGCCTGAAACCCACTGTGTATTTAGAGCTCATAATGGAGTACTGAAGCATATTGGGAGTTGCAGAGAATCATTTTATGAGTCAGAAAAAACATGATTGGTAATGACTGGAAATGAAATATGTCTTTTTTCTTAATGTATTACAGGTAGTCCTTGATTTATGGCCACAATTTGTTTTGCTAAGTGAGTTTTGTCCCATTTTACAACCTTTCTTGCCACAGTTGTTAAGTGAATCACTGCAGTTGTTAAGTGAATCTGGCTTCCCCATTGAGTGTGCTTGTCAGAAGTTTGTAAAAGGTGATCACATGACCCTCAGATACTGCTACCGTCATAAATATGAGTCAGTTGCCAGGCTTCTGAATTTTGATCACATGACCAAGGGGATGCTGCAACAATCATAAGTGTGGAAAATGATCATAAGTCACTTTTTTCAGTGCCGTTGTAACTTTGAACGGTCACTAAATGAACTGTTGTAAGTCAAGGACTACCTGTGCTTGAGCTAACAGTTTTCTCCTGCCTCACTAGAAGGTTGCCTCCAGGACTAATAAAAAAAAAATGGATTAAGGGCTACCTTCTAAAAATCCTTGTTCTTCCTCTGCAAGGAAGCCGCATCCTCATTAATTGAATGTCCATTCCTCAGATTTGGAAACCACCTCCCCGCTGTGTTTTCATTTAGTCAGAATTATGGTTCAGGATTTTGGCTTTCATCCATTTTATTACCACATTTAAACCATAATAAAGACACTGGTGAGGTGAGCGACAGAATAAGGTTAGCATGATACTGTAATTGACAGACGGAAGCAAAAGAAAGAAGAGTGCTGAGCTGCATACTTTACTGTCCTCCCTCCCCCACTAATTAAGTATTTGAGGAACTCTTACATTTTTCTCCTGGGCAAACTTAATTGTTAGGTTAAACAAATTCCTGGTCTAGGACCTTCTACTTCCTAGGTTCAGGATTGTAAGTTAGAAGTTTAATACACAGTTTGAAAGTGCACATTTATTTATAGACATAACTTAATGAAAGAAAAGCTAATTAAAAATACGGTTTAATTTGAGCAGCTATGGTGGCTTAACCTGAATAGCTATATGCCTGGGCTCTAAAGTCAGCCAAGACTTGCTTGCTGAAATGTGGATTCAAACCATTTAGCACCTCTCATTTATTGATTTATTTTATTTGTAACCTGTCTCTTAAAGAGCTCAGTATAAATAAAAACACCATGTAGGAGTTCCAAGTTTCCCCCCCTCTCTCTTTCAATGAAAACCAGCC
>JALGBA010000572.1:975000-1072280 GCA_023970755.1 Azemiops feae | reverse complement strand
CTGGCTCAGGAATTCTGGGAGTTGAAGTCCATGAGTCATAAAAGGGCCAAGTTTGAAGACCCCTGCACTAATGGGATGAAGCTTCTCACACCTGAAAAGCAGAATATGATCTTTGAAGATCATCAAATTACTTAGCTTTCAAAGTTTCCGCAATACACATTGAATTAGTAGTGCTGGCAAGTCAGGTTTTGCCTTTTAATTTGTTTTCACACGCCTCTAAATTTTGTGATCATATCCTCAGCTCAAAAGCACATCCAAGCACATCTTTTGGGCTGTGAAAAATGTTCTTTAGGGTCAATACACGCTGGGATGTCCTTTTCAAGATAAACAGGACTCGTGTGAAGCATTTTCATAAGTTTCTCAAAGAAAGGAAAAAACAGGTTATGTGGATTGGATAAAAAAAGATGCTGGAAGAAATTTTTTCCAGTCCAATCCAAAGAGTTTCGATCCACTATAATCCAGAAAAGCCTCTCTTAAATTGGCGCCTTCCATGTATATCGGACACAATTTACAGAATCAAATCAAACCCCTCTTTATTGCAGTCATAAAACAACATAGATTTAAAGAATTTCTAATCTGTGTGGAAGACGCCATATTACGGAAGGGAGATCCAGGAAGTGCTAAAATGGTCCATTCCTTCTGAAATATGAACCCTGTGAAATATTAACTATTCCTACAAATAAAACGAGTAAAATGGAAATACGGCTTGTAGGTCACGGAATGACAAGCTGTGGAATGCAATAAGCTTTTGTGGCTCTTTGCAAACTCTACCATCAGAGATCTGAGGCATATCATAAAGCCCAGAAGAGACGGAATATCGCCTGGTTGCCTAGGAAACCAGGTGATTTCTCCTGCTGTTCCCTCACAGGCTGCAGCAAGGCTTGAAGAGATGAATGGTATAAGCATCTCCTTGTTGTCTAGGCAACACAGGGATGAGCTGCCTTCCGCTGGCCTAAGCATAACGAGCGACTTTTGTCTTTTTTGAAACTCCCCCCTCTCTCTCAGGCAATGGAAAAGATGGAGACATTTTTAGCCAAGAATGAATCCAGAGAAGTGTATGTGTGTGCGTGTAATTTACTTTCAGGAGTTTAACATTTCCCAAGATAATTGGCTTCTCTATTTAACTTTTCTTACTTTAAGGAAGATTCCGCCCCCCCCCTAACATTCAAGTAGCATTACCTTCCCATGATTTAAGGCTATCATTTCAGGTCCAACAGTCTAGGGCATTAAGGAACTTTTTTGGCTGGGATATCACAATGTATGCTTCTCAGAGTTGAATAGAGCCAGTTTCCTCAGTCTTTGCTCATAAGACTCAGTTTTCACTTCCACTTGTAATATATATCTGTGAATTCTAATTTCAAATACTTCTCGAGTTACCTAGATATTCCACGAGGACCTTGGTGCTCTGAGTGGGGTTGTTTTCTTGCAGACGTTTCATTATCCAACTTGGTAACATCATCAGCACTGTTACATAGTTGGCTGGTGAAACATCTGGAAGAACACAACCAAGCTCAAAGAGCACCAAGGACCCCACAGCTCAACCTTGAGCTACAAATAGTCTCTTCTACTGGATGTTCCATGCGGTGGTATCTCATACCATATAAGAAGGCTCCTGCTAGGGACAGCGCTACCTAGCCCTTCATTTTGCTTCCTGCATAGAAATCTCCCACTCCCATGATGCTTCCAAAAGCAAAGAGGGTAAGAAAGGGAGAATGTTCTTCATTTTAGTCCCAGCATCTTATATTTAGTGCTCACGAAACCTCTGAATTAGAATATTCCGATTATTAACTATTGATCAATAGAGGAATCGCTATCTGGAAACTGCTCTTTGGGTGACCCAGACACTTAGTATTAAAGGATCGGAGGATCACTTTCTTTAAGCTATAGATTCTTTTGTGAGCCTCAACCATGTCTCCTAATTAGCCACTTTCCCCTCTAAAGTAAACTGCCTCCCCGGCAGTGATGTAGAAGAGGAGGGACATCATGTTCCAAAGCACCACAATAAATTGCTCGCCGTGAATGATAAGCAGAGACTAAATGTTGCCTTTTCTTTCATTAAAAGCACTTGGGGAAAAAAAAAATATCTTGTGTACCAGGCTGTTTACATTTCTAATTAAAAGCTAAGAGTTGCATTCCACATGGATAAAAAATCTTTTATTAAAACTCAAAATGCTTTTCAGTTAGATACTAGAGGCAGTCAAAAGTGATCTTGATGGTATACTTGAGGTCTGGCAAAGAAAGCTTAGGATTGCCGCCATGCTGGTGCTAACATGTTGAAAATGATACACTGTGCTTTTGTAGGATCTCTCTCTGATTGTGTATACACACACACACCATCATAATGAGTGAGAGGAACTTCAACATTTACCATTAAACATCTGCCCAAACATTCCAGCTTTTCCTCACAAACAAAACATGTCCTGGATTGACCATGTTCTCATCTTTACATCTAAAAGAAACTTGGAGACATTGGACAGTTTCAAAAATTCAATGCAAGGAGTGCAGAAGAATTGTTCCTAACTATAAAAATCCAGACCATGAAACCACAACAGTTGATTAGGTTAATAGAGTCCACAAAATTCAACCTTCTCAGTGTACTTGGAAGTATTAGTATTTTCAGAATTGGTTGTTTTCGATCCTTTGTGTAAAATAGTCGCTGCAGCCTTCCTCCCAAACTCAAGTGATGTCTAATTATCACGAATAAATGTGCATAACTCAAACTCTATGGTTTACCTCTGCTTTTCTGAGAGCTGTGGCCCCTCAAAGCAGTTTTAGAACTGACATAAAAGCAGATTATGATTCTATTAAGGCATTAAAGGTTTATCTTTAAATCCCCTTAACTGCCTTTTGAATTAAGGGAAAGTGTTGGGGGAAGGTACAATTTTCAGCTTAAAAGTGAAACCTTCACAGGATATAAGTCCTGTTCCTAAATAAGTTACCATTGAACAAATAAAAGCTCAGCACGAGTCTAGTCCTCTTTGAGGAAGAGCCAGGCAGCAGAAGGCAAGGGGGAGAGGCTACATTTATAAATCCCAAACGTAAAAGCAAACAAAATGGATCCTTTGAGCAAGCTCAGTTGGCATCAGTTATGATTTCAACAGACTAATGAGGCCTTGCCCTGCGGGATGGCATCACTGGGGGGGGGCATATTTTTCTATGTGCAGACTCATATGCATTGTTGCAGCTGGGATAATGTGCATGAGGGATTTGCTAAGAGGCTCATTAAACAACTTGACAGTCTCCCTTTGTACCCCTAGATGAATTTGAAAACTGCTCAATTATCATGAAACGAACCACCCCTTGCCATCTAATATTGTCTCTCGAGTGTGGGCCACGGGTGCTTATTACTGTGCAGTGGAGTCTATTGTGGGATAAAGTTGCCAGGAGAAGTAATTCATCACTGCAGCTTAACCCAAAGGTCAGTGGTGGGATTCAAATATGTGAACAACTGGTTCTCTGTGGGGATGCCGCTTCCGGAAGTCCATTCTGGGGCTGGGCAACAAAAAAAATAGCTCCCGGTTCTGCCGAACTGGTGCGAACTGGCTGAATCCTGCCACTGCCAAAGGTGCTTTTTCAGGAGGCAAGTGGACTTTCTTGGGGTTTTTTTTTTTTTTTTTGAAGACATTTCGCTTCTGTAAAACTGTATTACAGTTCTTGATCTCTGTTTCAGTTACTGGATAAAAAGCTTGTGACACTCATGGATCTGTCACAAGAGCGCAGTGATTAGAATGCAGTATTGCAGGCTAACTCACTGCTCACTGCCAGGAGTTCGATTCTGACCGGCTCAAGGTTGACTCAGCCTTCCATCCTTCCGAGGTTAGTAAAATGTTCCAGATTGTTGGGGGCAAGATGCTGACTCTGTAAACTGCTTAGAGAGGGGGTAAAGCTCTGTGAAGGGGTATATAAGTCAAAGCGCCATTGCTATAGCTAATCTGTCCAAGCATAAGCTCACCAATATGCAGGACACAGCAGTCCCAAAGAAAGCAGAATATCATGGAAAAACATGCATCTTCTTCCGTTAAATTTGAATGTAATACATATCACCTTGGTAGTCTTTGTTAGGGTTCAGAGATTGTCTTGATAAAACTTAAAAAAAACAACACAGATAAATAAGTGTGCAGGGTGCTACAAAATATAACACAGAATTACAGTAGATACTGTTGGAGGAGAGCTGCATTACTCTATGGTAGCTCAAAATCTGGAGCGGTCTGGCTTCACCTTAACAAATTTTATTAAAAGGCATAAAGCTTTTTGTAAGCTAAAGCTAAAAATAAAATTTAAAATAAAATTTGTTAGGCTGAAAAGGTGCTATAAAACTCCCTTCTCATTTTTTAACACAGCATTACATTATTACCATTGTTGTTGAAAGAATAATTATGCTTTCAGATTGCATTAAGGGTACTATTTCCTGACGAGAACTGAACTTTTAAACCATTGTTTTCATCTGAAAATGGATCGTTTTTAATAAATATGACTAAAGGAAAGTTTCTGCCTTACGAAATCCAAAGGGCATCTGTGCTCAGAATGAGTGAACATGCTTGTGTATATACAGTACTTTCCTAGATACGTATTGTCTCATTTTGGCATTAACCTATGGATACAATAGTTTATATTTAATAATTAAATTCATATTTTTTTAAAAAAAATATTCCTAAATACTAGTCTTAAAACTATATGGTTCAGTACTTTTGAGAAGTACAACAACCAGCACAGAGCTATATTTTGATCTGCACATTACTCGTTGAGTTGCAAATCAAATCAATTAATAGCAATAGCACTTAGACTTATATACCGCTTCATAGTGCTTTACAGCCCTCTCTAAGCGGTTTACAGAGTCAGCATCTTGCCCCCAACATTCTGGGTCCTCATTTTACTGACCTTGGAAGGAGGGAAGGCTGAGTCAACCTTGAGCCAATGAGAATCGAACTCCTGGCAGTGAGCAGAATTAGTCTGCAATACTGCATTCTAACCACTGCGCCATCATGGCAATAGAATAGAATAGAATAGAATTAGCACTTAGACTTATATACCGCTTCACAGTGCTTTCCAGCCGTCTTTAAACAGTTTACAGAGTCAGCACATTGCCCCCAACAATCTGGGTCCTCATTTTATCAATCTCAGAGGGATGGATGGATGGGTCAACCTTGAGCCGGTCAGGATCGAACTGCTGGCATTCAACAGAATTAGCCTGCAATACTGCATTCTAACCACTGTGCCATGGCTTTTAATACAAAAACAATGAAGACAGCAGGCATAACTGCAGTTTTAATGTGAAATCTTTGGAGAGGTTAGATTCCCTGCATACCACTGGTCAGTAAGAAAGTCCTTAATGGGGACTTTCCTCAATTGCGGGACTCTTCTAGTAATCTCTGCATTTGGAGGTTGATCTATCATCTACCTCAACTTCCTTTGTTGCTGAAAATAATCTAAGCTATTTACCTAGCTTTTTTATTCTTTTGGAGTAGATGCTGCTGAGTGGTTTGCATGTGAAGGTTTTAGAGTAATAAGTAGACAACCCATGCCTCATTGGGTCAATGTTTCAGAGATATTTAGTTATTGAAACAGAAAGAATGACCAAAGGAGAGCAAAAAAAAATAGTGTGAGCAGCTTCCCCATTGAGTTTCTTTGTGGGAATCTGGCAGGGAGCATCAGAAATCAACCTTCCTTCCTTCCTTCCTTCCTTCCTTCCTTCCTTCCTTCCTTCCTTCCTTCCTTCCTTCCTTCCTTCCTTCCTTCCTTCCTTCCTCACTCAATTCTACAAGGTCTTATTAGTGAGCGTGTGAAGAACTCTGTATCCTGGCCTACATATGCAGGATTTTTTAAAAAAAATACTAGAGAAAAATATTTTATATCCTCATAATTATGAACTACTGTACTATGGTAAGAAATACATTCAGCATATTGCAATGTTAGCTTATTAAGCAAGAAGCATATGCATAGCCATTCATAATTAACTGTGGCAACGCATTGATAAAAATCAATGAGGCAGCAGAGCAGAAATATATGAGTGAAACAAGAATTGTCTATCAAATTACTTTCAGGTCTATTTAATCAAATGAGTGTATATGTCCAGCATGGAGACATCTAATCAACACTTATGCCCCATTTTGTGTGTCCTTTTAAACAAGCATTTCTTGCATTTCAATCCACAATTTTAAAGAGAGGGGATCCCCAGAATACAAAGAAATCCACTCCTGATGTTCACGTTTAATATTGCCAAAAGTATGTCTGAAGATACGGAACAGTAAAAAGAATATAATGGTAAACATTACATTTTTTATATATATTGAAAGCAAAAAGTAGGATTAAGAAGATTTGCAGAAGGTTTTCTAAAGAAATTGTTTGAGAAGCACTAAATTGAAACAGAAAACTGAATCTTGGCAGGCAGAATTTAAAAACAAAACCCAGAAAATAATGGAAAAAAAATTATGTACTATTAAAATGTTTGACACGGACAAGCATGTTTAGTGACATATGGCAGTACCAACATTATGCTTTCCATTAACTATAAACCTTAGATCCAACAATCCATAAATTTCTGTCTTTACGGTGGTAGTAGAATTTATGGGGAATATCTCTCTTCAATCGTTGCTGAATTACCATTTTCAGGAGCTACTGCCAGCACAGCTAATCATGAGAAATCCTGGGAGCTCAATTTCAACTTTAACATAATACAGAAAATGGCAGGTTCAACAACTACAAAGAACCCAAGTACCAAAGTTTGGATAGGTTTATTCTTAAGAACCTAAAGGATTGCTACAAAACTTACAGTGGATGGCAATTTTGTATGTATGTATGTATGTATGTATGTATGTATGTATGTATGTATGTATGTATGTATGTATGTATGTATGTATGCATTTATTTATTTATTTATTTATTTATTTATTTATTTATTTATTTATTTATTTATTTATTTATTTATTTATTTATTTATTTATTTATTTATTTATTTATTATCTCATCTTTATTACTTTCTAAGTAACTCAAGGCAACAAACATATCTGATATGCCTTCTTCCTCTTAATTTCCCCACAATGACAACAAGCCTGTGAAATAATAATAATAATAATAATAATAATAATAATAATAATAATAATAATAATAATAATAATAATAATAATAATAATAATAATAATAATAATAATAATAATAATAATAATAAAGTTGGAAGGGACCTTGGAGGTCATCGAGTCCAGCCCCCTGCTCAGGCAGGAAACCCTACACCATTTCGGACAAATGGCTGTCCAGTCTCTTCTTAAAAATTTCCAGTGTTGGAGCATTCACCGCTTCTGGAGGCAGGTTGTTCCACTGGTTAATTGTTCTCAATGTCAGGAAGTTTCTCCTTAGTTCTAGGTTGCTTCTCTCCTTGATTAGTTTCCATGAGGTGGGCTAAGAGAGAAGTGACTTGGCCCAAGTCACCCAGCTGGCTTTCATGCCTAAAGTAGGACTAGAACTCACAATCTCCTGGTGACTGGCCCAAAGTCAGCTTTGGTACCTAGGATGGGACTAGAACTCACACTTTCCCGCTTTCTAGGCTGAAGCCTTCAGCACTAGATGAAATTCGCTCTTTTTACCACCTTTGAGACATAGCTGGACTCAACGTTTTCTGGATCCTGGAAAATATAATGAACTCGGCTGGCAACTATGTGTGCCAGTTCTTTATAAGTTAATATTTTAATGAGTCCGCTTCAAGAAGACAATCAGAGTTAGGTATCCTCAAGGTGTTTATGAAGGGAGGCTTGTTTAGAGGGGGAAAAAAATGAAGCAGAACAGAGTGGCTGAAAGAGAATAAAAAAACTACCTCAAACTACTGACGGTGCTAACAATAAATGAATTTTATTTATTTGAGAATATCGGAAAGACCATAAAGAGATCTGGAGCCCCACAAAATCCACCTCTTTGACCATTCACAAGTCCCTCGTGGTCCTGGAAGGAAGATTAGTTGCAAACAGTTCTCACATTTTCATGATCTGATGAGATTCCAGTTCAGTCTCCAAGGAGTCTCATTAAAAATCAAGTTGGCCTTGAAGGTTGCTACTAACAGTTTTATTCTGATTTAAAGCTTTTCTAATTTAATTTCAAGACAGGTCTAATCAGCTGCCTCCCTTCCCCCCTTCCTACACACAGTTTTTGCCCCTAGGTCTTTGATTTGCAATGGTAAAAAGCGGAGGGAAAGATCTGGCTGAGTACGAAGCATAAATAGGTATTGAAAGAAAAAGGAATTAAGAGGAGAAACGTGGAAGCAATCTTCTTCCCCCCCCCCCCTGTATTTTTGCACTGCTGATCTCTCTCCTCCAAATTTTAGAAACTAACCACGATTTCATAGTTTACTCTGTAGTCTCAAGTATCCCCAAGGCATCTCATTTTTAGAGGGGCAGTATTGTAGCAGGAGTATAACTTCAGGGGGCAATCAGAGAGAGAAGAAAAGAGAAGGCACAGAAAGAAAGGATGGTTCTATCAGCAAAAATTATCACGTTGTCAGCTGGGAACTGTGCAAGCTATAATGAGAAAGAAGCAAAACAAAACCACTGTCCATGCCCTCTGACAATGTCCATTAAGTAGAGAGTTCATTTGGCAATTACCCTGAGAAGGGAAGAACTTTTAAAGGGTTTGTTTCTTTCATTTGTTTGAGAAAGCACTTGATGGGCTGTGGAAAATTGGAGCAAGAATGGTGGATGGGTCTTCCCAGCCTGTTTCCTTTTTACATCTCTTTTCTTCCACTCTACTTGTGAGCTGAAATTAAGAACTAGTAGACAAAAGAGATACTTTCCCCCAAAGCCTTGGCTTTACCTTTTGTCATCAAGTTACAAAACATGGAAAAAGCTCTGACACATAATCCTAGCTGGATGAGGACTGAATCTTGATTTGAAATGGTTTTGTAAAGCAACTGGGAGGCTGCAAAAAAGACACAATATATCAGACTGGACTGAT
This sequence comes from Azemiops feae, assembly GCA_023970755.1. Classification (NCBI taxonomy): domain Eukaryota; kingdom Metazoa; phylum Chordata; class Lepidosauria; order Squamata; family Viperidae; genus Azemiops; species Azemiops feae. The sequence goes on along the minus strand of JALGBA010000572.1, from coordinate 1,063,346 downwards.
GATCCCCATTTTGGGTCTTTCTTGCTTTATTTTCTCCAGCACTGAGTTTATTTCATCCCATAACTGCATCACTTTATATTGCCAGCAGCACACAAATAAGCATGTTTGTGTGTGTTTCTCCAAATACATTTCTCTGCATACATTTTTGAGTGGTCCTGTTTTAAGAAATGTGGAGTTCAGCATTATACTACAATCCTAATCTAGGGAAAATCAGAATCTGATACACAGCATCTATTAAAGGGCAAACAAAATCTATTTTTTCCTAGTTATATTGAAATCCTAAATATAAACCCTTCTAGGGCAGAGGTAGGCATCCAGGTGCCTTCTCAATGATTTTGGACTAGAACGCATTCATCCCCTGCATTTGGCTAATGGGATTTAGATATCCAGGATTTAGATATCCATCCATCCATCCATCCACCCCACCCACCCACCGTTCCTTCCTTCCTTCCTTTCCTTCCTTCCTTCCTTCCTTCCTTCCTTCCTTCCTTCCTTCCTTCCTTCCTTCCTTCCTTCCTTCCTTCCTTCCTTCCATCCATCCATCCATCCATCCATCCATCCATCCATCCATCCATTCCCCATGTCATTCACAGAATGACTCTATGGGATTCATAGTGATAATGAGATTCACCCCGCCTCCCGATAACAACAACAACAACAATAATAAAGTTGGAAGGGACCTTGGAGGTCATCTAGTCCAACCCCCTGCTCAGGCAGGAAACCCTATAGCATTTCAGACAAATGGCTATCTAGTCTATTCTTAAAAACTTCCAGTGTTGGAGCATTCACAGCTTCTGGAGGCAGGTTGTTCCACTGGTTAATTGTTCTAACTCCTTAGTTCTAGGTTGCTTCTCTCCTTGATTAGTTTCCATCCATTGCTTTTTGTCCTGCCTTCAGGTGCTTTGGAGAATAGCTTGACTCCCTTTTCTTTGTGGCAACTCCTGAGATATTGGAACACTGCTATCATGTCACCCCTCGTCCTTCTCTTCATTAGACTAGACTTACCCAATTCCAGCAACCGTTCCTTATATATTTTAGCCTCCAGTCCCCTAATCATCTTTGTTGCTCTTCTCTGTACTCTTTCTAGAGTTTCAACATCTTTTTTACATCGTGGTGACCTAAACTGGATGCAATATTCCAAGTGTGGCCTTACCAAGGCATTGTAAAGTGGTATTAACACTTCACGTGATCTTGATTCTGTGCCTCTGTTAATGCAGCCTAGCACTGTGTTGGCTTTTTTGGCAGCTGCAGCACACTGCTGGCTCATATCTAAGTGATTGTCCACTAGGACTCCGAGATCCCTCTCACAGTTACCACTATTGAGCAAGGTACCACCTATACTATACCTATACATTTGGTTTTTCTTGCCTAAATGTAGAACCTTACTTTTTTCACCATTGAATTTCATATGGCACAGATGGTTTTGAAACTCTGAACCTCCTCATTTTAAATGAAAACAAAAACTTAAAATCCCGCTGTTCCTTTGGAACAGAGAAGTTAATGGCTACCCATAACTCTGAATTCTTCGAGGAACCTCTTCCATGAGAGATTAATAATACTGTTTTGAAAATGTTTCTGAAAGGACAATGTTTTGGGGACTGGACTACACAGTGGATAATTTTGGGCCAACTGTTATAAAAGTATTTCTCTATACACTTAGCTGTCACCATTCAAAAAGCAGTTTCTGGCCTCTCCTTACAGTGAAAGGCATCTCAGCTTGAGTTCAACACTCAGAAGAATGTGTTGGCAGCTTTTCAAAGTGTTCAATCGATTTTCCAGTAAAATTTGATGCGGCCCCACTTCACTGTCAGTCCAGAGAGTCTTAGGACTGGCTTTGCAAAGAAGCCTTGATTTTCTATTCTTCGATTATAAATATGGGAACCATGGGCAAAAACCTCTCGGAATGTAATTTTATTTTTTCTAAAATAAATATGTAGATTGGCATGAAAATGAGATACTAATGAGGCAGTCTGGAATGCATCCAGCCCAAAACCTGATTTGTATCAGTACAGGATTTTGACAAATGTTCACCAATAGGAAGAAGGGAGAGGAAATGGAACTACCTCTCTTTCTCCCCCTACTGGCACTCTGGCAGTACTGCCTTTCTGAATCTCTTAATTTCCTGAATAAGTCAGGGTCATCATGGGTCTCATATATATATATATATGTATATATTAATAAATAATAAATACTATAATATATTATAATAAATATAATGAGATTCATAATGTAAATCCAAAGGAAGGACAGGATAGTAGTAATATCCATCCAAAACAGATGGATTTGCTGCTCAGGTGCCTACTAGAACAGAAATTCTTATTGAGAGAAGCCTGGGAACTATAAATCAACTTGCATTGGGAAATAACCATTTCTAGAATTCTTGGGGCAAGAATAAAGCTGTGAAATTGTCTGCTTGTGGCTCAGTTAGAGCTTCTAGCATTCATCATAATTCAACCTACTGTCTGGGATTATATGGTGGAATGTAGTGGGAAGGTAGAGTCCCAGGAAGGACGGGATGCATTCCAGAGGAGCAAAAGGCAAGACAGCCCAGATACTATTTGTGAGACAAAGAGGACGAAGACAGCCTCTCCCCAATAGTTCCCAGAATATATTGTAGGTGCAAATAGTAGAGTTCTCCGTTCGGCAAAATTTTGTCTATATGTGTGAAAACAACAGAAGAATCGCCACGTGTAATTCTTGGTTTGGGGCCTGACAGATTAGTAGGAATTGTAAATTAACCATGTCTGTAGAGCCACATATTCCTAACTCCTGCTTTATAACATACAATAACATCTCAATTTTGGAAAAAAGGTTCAGCTACAGGGCTTGTCTGATACTAGCTTTCCCCCCCCTCTTGTTTCTTAATAAAGTACATCTCTCTTTGCTAGCTATAAGGATGCTGCTATTCTCCACTACAAAGGGAAAGGAAAGAAGATTGCATACAAAACTACAAAGAAATTTGAATTTGTAATGTATCGCAGTAGCGACTTGAGCCTGCTTAACGCCCCTAGTTTGGGGGGCTGCAAGGCAAAAGTGATTATAAAAGTAGAACTGCAATATAGCAGTTAAAATACCAAGGTGCATTAACCAGACCTATATATATATATATATTTCCTTGGCTCGGCTGACAAAAGAGTTAATACAACTGCCTAGCATATATATTAGCACCGAGAGGGTGTAAGTTAAATATATGTTGTTGTTTATTGTATTTGTGAATAAATCTATCAGGAATGTTTGAGATGCTGTTGTATTGCCTTGAGAAGTGCATAGGTGTGTGATTTTGTATGCAGAATGTCCTGCTGTTGTCTGAGACCATGTATATTTGTTGTGAAGATCAGATAGGTTGTAAAGTTCAATTAAGAATATGAGTCTGAAAATTAAAACTAAGCATCAGGAGAAGTGAAGCAGAGAATTGCAAGTTATACATAGAACATTTTATGTATAAAATTCTTTTAGAATACTTATTAAAGATGGGGAAAATGAATAGAGAAAGTTTAAGACGTGCAAATGCTAGTTAAAAGCTAATAAATACTATCTGGTCCGTTGCAAGAAATACATACTGAAAAACACTAAATCAAAACCAGGAACATTAAAAATGTCTCTACTTTATGAATTTCTAGAACCAGGCCGCACAAGGGGAGGTTTGTGAGTCAGATCCTAAAACAAAGAAAGAATTCTAGAAGCCTTGAATCCTCTATCTTCTTGTCTCACACTCTCTGTTTATATTATACGCCCTTCGGCATCTGTAAACCTTCAATGCTTTGAGTGCCAATGTTTAGGAGAGAACATCTCTGGATGTTTCAGTTTGAGGAAAGGACGTGCAGATAAACTGTTACTATACTCATCCGCAAAAGGGGAAAAAAAAAAGAACATTTTGTGTAAGCCTAGCATTTAATGAAAAGAATGAAGCTTAGAATATAGTGAGTGGCTTTGCTTAGCATAGAATGCAAGTTTAAAATGGGGCAGGATTTACTTTGTCGGAAGATGCAAGCCACCCTGGATCAAAGTATCTGTTTTTTAGCCATGTATCTTCCCCCATAGCTCAAAGGCAAAACCTGTTTACTCCAGCATTTGCTTCACTTTGTGGTAAAACTGCATTCTTCTCTTCGTTGTCCTATCTAATATCGGGCAGCATTGTCTTTAGGGCAAAAGATGTCACTTGTTGTTTGTGACCAGCCCAATAAAATCTTTAGGTTCTATTGCCATGAGAGGTAAGAAAAGAAGAAGATTAGGTTATATTTGACAGAAAACAACAATATCAGCAATATAACCAGTTTCAGCGTGGGTTTAAATAGCATGCTGGGGGGGGGGGAGGGAGAAAGATGTTAAATGCTCTGAAACTAATTTGCTCCAGAGATGGGTCAATTTGATCAGTCCTGAAAACAATGAAAAAAATATTACCATTGCCTAATCATGCGGATCTCTCTAACTTGAGAGCAAAACTTATTTTTGAAAGATCACTGCCTGGCTTATCAAGATTTATAATTTGGGCTACACGCTCTTGGTTTTTGTTAGTTTATCACATCGGGAAGGCAACCTTAATACTGAACATATAGACTTGGCTATGTGAATGGGCCAAATGGGAACATTTTATACCAAATTATAAAAGAGCTATTCCCTAATTCAGGAACAAGTTGAAAACATTCCGGACTCTTTGCACCTGGTTCATGGAGAAAAGAGGAAGCAAAATCCAGGAAATCTTGAAACCCAGACAGTCTTTTTCCTTTCCTCTATCATACTAAAGAGAGTCAAGACAGAGTTACTTTCAGTTTCTTCCCTACACTTTTCTGGTTTTCCAGGGCTAATTTAATGTTTTCCTAACAAGTGCCACACAGATTCTATCTATTATCTAAGGCTGTTTCTGTTCAATCCTATACCTGCTTATGTTCAGAGTTTCTAACTCTCTCTATATACTTCTATGAGGTTTGCATGGGTGGCCTTTTTATTAGATCTTAGATGGTTTCTAGGGCAGGGGTCCTCAACCGTGGCAACTTTAAGACTTGTGGACTTCAACTCCCAGAATCCCTCAGCCAGCAAAGCTGGCTGAGGCATTCTGGGAGTTGAAGTCCACAAATCTTAAAGTTGCCAAGGTTGAGGACCCATGTTCTAGGGGATAAAAGGGCAGCCAAGGATTAGTTATCTAATTTATTGTTCTTCTATTGCCAATTTCAAGAAGAAGTCCTGAGGTATGTGTGACTCAAGACCTACGTTACTTGGTCATGCTTATGTTTATTACATCTTAGATGGCTGAGGGAAGAAATAATAATTGATGGTCTGTTTCAGGTGCCAAAAGTCTTTTTCCAGTCCTGAGACTCAGGATGCTCGTCTATTGGAGTACTCCAATATGAAGGAACTTACCTCTCTGTCCTGGATCACTCAGTGGAATGCCCATTAATTGTCCCTGAGCTTTTGCTCTCCCAAATATAGAAACCAAGTTTCTGGAATGGGATTTAAAATTAAAAAAATGCAGATAGAAATGGAAATGAGATGTAACTAAACAGTGAAAGTGAAAGGAAATAGAAATAAACTGTTTGCCCATCTCTATTTTGAGGGATATTTCCCAAGCCCCTTCTTCTTCTTCTTGTGCCATATCCGTTATCGGACGTTGGCGATCATGTTGGCGATCCTGTTTTTATCAGCAGCCGCACGAAAAAGTGCTGCTGAGTTTTGTCCAAACCAGTCCCTTAGATTTTGAAGCCATGATGTTCTTCTTCTGCCTGGACCTCGTTTGCCTTCAATCTTTCCCTGGAGGATTAAATGGAGTATGCCGTATTTTTCTGGGTGTCGCATCACATGTCCGAAATATTCTAACTTTCATTTTTTAATTGTTTTGATGATTTCCCTTGGCTTTCCCAGGCAGCTTAAAACCTCCTCATTTCTGATCTTGTCCACCCAGCTTATATGTAACAGCCGCCTGTAAATCCACATTTCAAATGCTTCTAGTCTCTTCAGGTGGCCTTCTGTCAGAGACCAACTCTCTACTCCATAGAGCAGGATAGAAAAAATATAGCATCTGACAAGCCTGATTTTCAGTCTTAGGCTTATGTTGTGACTGCAGAAGACCCTAGATTAGAATATTGTAATTTTATATTAACACACTAAAAGGAACAAAAGATGAAAAGCAGAGAAGGGGAGGAATACAACTGATTAACTGACATAAAAAGGCTTCTTTATTCATTAGGAAAAGGATCTTGTTTTGCAAGACAAAGTTAATTAAGGAAATGTTGAGGATATCAAACATCAAATGCAGGGATCCATTAGAAGGTCTGAATATGTAAATGTTACTTGCAAATTGCTCCGCTTTGGGATGGGAGGAAAAACTCTTTGTTTCAGCATTAATTCTCTTATTTCCTGCCAGCTGCTTCCCTCTTTTCTATTTGCAGTTTTTTGGATAATCTGTAGAGAAGGCTATGGAAGCTCAACAATAGAGTTTTACATCCATGTGCCAAGTGCTGACTCATCTTTTCTCATCCATTGTGCATACAGAGTGAGGTATATAAGCATTCTTGGCAGGAATATATTTTCTTGGCCAGAGCTCAAGAAGAAGTATGGTTTCTCTTCCATTAAGATATAATAAACATATGTTCATTAGAGACGATGAGCAAATAAAGAAATGATTAAGGCTGAAAGCAGCATCTGACAGATTAAAAATTATGGTAGCCGTTTAATGGTACTACCACTGTTCTCCAAGAGATGGAAGAAGGGACCCAATTCTGCCACTTTTGATCAGAGCGGCATTTAAATTGTTGTAACACGACCACGGGATAACATAATTTTTCAGATCTGAAAAGATTTGAATTTCAGACAACAGCTGGTTTTGAATTTGTGGTCCAGAAAGAAACATTGATGTTCTGTGCCCATTGAAGATCTTCAAATGTAAGAGACAATTGCTTTTTGAATATGATATTAGACATTTCAGAAATCTGTTGATTAGTCCCACTGGCAAGATTTCTGAACTACACATCTTCCTCAACTTTGATATCTCATGGATCCCAGCTCAACTGTCAAAGTAGCTGCGAGTTGTTTGATCAGCTATTCAGAATGGGTTGAAATGCTATCTTCCATTCAGTTATTACTTATCAACTGAGGAACATTTAAAATTACAGTGATTATACATCAGTTGTTGCTACATTTTTTCCCCCGATGGCATCTCTCCCTCTATAGTGACACTATGAGGAAACAATGGATAAGCTTTGTGGGAAAGTGTTAGAAATTCTGTTTATATACAGATCAAACAAAGTGTACAGTCATCATGTGCTTTACTGCTTAACTGTTTAATTGTAACAGGAAACTTTACATAGAACAAAAGGACATAGAGTACTATATACCATAGATCCAAACTTGCAAACACTGCCATCTACTGGCTGAATACTACTGTAGTTGTTGCATAGAAATTCAAGAAAACTGTGTTCCAACAGAAAGACATTTTTTTTAAAACACAAATGTATACCCTACGCTTACCCAAAACTCATCCTCTAGAGTCCTTCCAAAAGGTGCCTCTGAATTATAATTTTGTAGCACAATATATGTGTGTCTCCAAGAGTTGGCAGCTACAACTCTTTCAATGACCCCTGCCCCAGCTGTCTGACCCCACTTACGATAAAGGTGGCATTTATTTGTCATAATGGCAATTCCCCCAATGGTGATTTGTATCATCTTCATAGCATCAAGATGTGATATAAAACTTTCCCTCATTACAGGTAACACTTCAGACTTATATACAGCTTTGTGGTGCTTTACAGACCTCTATATCTACAATTTCTACCACTTCATTCTTCATCATCCTATTCATTCAGATAGGGCTGATATTTGAAGGGACAGTTTCAACAGATACAGGTAGTTCTTGACTTATGACACAATTGAGCCCCAAATTTCTGCTGTTAAACAAGAAATTGGTTAAGTGAGTTTTGCCCCATTTTACTACTTTTCTTGCCACAGTTGTTAAGCGAATGACAGCAGTGGTTAAGTTAGCAACAAGGTTGTTAAGTGAATCTGGCTTCCCCATTGACTTCTTTGTCAGAAGTTCGCAAAAGGTGATCGCGTGACCCCGGGACACTGCAACGGTCATAAATATGAATCAATTGTCAAGCATCTGAATTTTGATCATGGGATCATCAGGATACTGCAATGCTCATAAGTGTGAAAAATGGTCATAAGTCACTTTTTTTGCAGTGCTGTTGTAACTTTGAACAGTCACTAAATGAACTGTTGTATGTTGAAGACCACCTGTATTTATATTTTGTTTAGCCTTTCACTATAGGGGTTCCTGTTTGGACTGAGATCTTTCTGTGGTCTATCTGTCCACCGTGTAGGAGGTCATCCAAGTTGGTGGGTGTAATTGTAGGGCCATTACTACATGACTTGTGTCCTTCTATTGCCCTGCCCAATTTATACATCCGTGTTAAGGCTATGGTTACAACATCTTTGCAATTAGATGTCACCAAATGGCAATTGTGCTCCAATTGTGCCTTCTGCCACCTCTGTTTTCACAGAGAGATCAGAACTGTAGAGAACTGAGGCTTAAATAATAAATTAATCTCTTAGCTATTTGGTAAAATAGTTCCGTGAGGGTCCCATTGTTCCCTGTTCTCCAGTTGGTGTAGAAATTCATCCCTCAGCCACAGAACAATTGTTGTACTTGAGACGTGCCATCTGAAATAAATGAGCCCAGTTTTGCCCCTTTATGTAAGGGACGTTCTTCAAACACTATGTTCTGGAAATAGAACCTTTCTCCAAAGCTAATATCTTCTGCACCTCATCTTCCTGATCTTGCCTGCCTTCCTGTAGCTGCTCGAATGGCTAATGCTGGAGGAACCATCAGCCACTGCTGAGAGAATCAAGAGGGGAATTGTTCTATCATGCACAGCTTTTATCCTCTGGAACAAAAGCATGGTAAGGATGCCTTATGATTATTACTACTTTTTTTCTAACCTTGTGTTTTCTCTGGGACCAGATAATTCTCTTATTGCTCGGTGGAAACCTGCCCATTTCCTGCTAATAAGACTCAAAAATTGCATTTGAAATTCTCTCTCTCTCTCTCTCTCTCTCTCTCTCTCTCTCTCTCTCTGTGTGTGTGTGTGTGTCTGTGTGTCTGTGTGTGTCTGTGTGTATACAGAGAGAGAGAGAGACACATACACATATACATATATACTCTACACACACACACACACACACATTTAAACATACACACACAAACACACAAAACACTGGTTTAGACATAATGAGAATTACAAAGCAAAGATGCCTTGCATGATATCAGAGCTTTTTCTTTATTTTATGATGAATATATCCATCTCCCTCCCTCCCTCCCTCCCCCCTACCTCCCTCCCTCCCTCTCTTTCTCTCTCTCTCTCTCTCTCTCTCTCTGGTATATCTTAACCGTCCTGTTCTTTAAGATGATTCTTTAACAAGTGTCGCTTTTTAGTCTAGTAAGAGTATAGGACACTCTTCCCCAGCTTGGCACTTTCTGGACATTTTGGATTGTACTTCCAACAATCCTAACATCTGAAAGAAGCAATTTAGGGAAGACTGATGTCTTTCTCATTGGGTGAAACCAAAACGGTACCACTGTCAACTGCATTCCCAGGATCCTCTCTAATATCCTACAAAGAACAGAGTTTAATATGATCAATCTGATCATCTCTCTTCCACAATTTTAGAACTTCCTCAGACCTTTAAAAAAAAAAAAAATATTCTAAAAAGAAAAAAAAACTCCTGTCAGTTGAGTGCAAATCTTGTGGACTGCATGGATATGTCTGTGTTGTTTTGTTAACAATAGTACAAGGTTGGCCTTCTGTTACATTGGGATTTTGTGTGGAGAAGGGGAACCCTGAATCGTATGCAAAGGGGAAGCTCAGAACTTTGTGCAAACATTGTTCAGTGGGCTCTAGTGAGAAATTGTATGTATACCTGTGTGAAATAAAAAGCCCAGCTATTTAATCAGAACAGAGGTTCCTAACCTTGGAGTCCCCAGACAGACTTCAGGGAATCTGTGAATTAGGAAGGGAAAACAAATTACATCTTTATTTTCATTAACGTCTAACAGAAATTTCGTTTTTCATGCAATTATGAATGCAAGCAGTAATTTATGGCCTCTAGATTCCATAGCTTTCGGTAATCTCTCAAAGGGATCCATAGCACAAAAATTAAGACTCCAGATTAGGGGCACAGATGACAGGCTTTTCCATGCTATTATATTCCATCCATTTTCTTAGCAAATTGCTAAGCAAAAGCTGCTTCTAAAATAGTGCCAATTGTGTGTCACAATAAACAGATTTTTGTTATATATCTGCACCCTTAAGTTACTCTTTTCTACCTATTTATCCTAAAGATGTTCCAAATCTATCGGTAGCATTTATTTAGTATGACATTTTCCCCAAATATGATTTTGTATGCGCCTTTCTCAATTACGTTTTTTAAGCATTAATTCAAGCCAAGAACGACAGAACAGTAGGCTGTTTTTCTGCTGCTCTCTGTCTCACAGTTCTTTAAAACAAGTCAGGATATTTCTGTGAACAGTAGTGGGTTTCTTTAACATTTTTCACCCATATGTCTGTCTTCATATATTTCGGACTGCTGCAGATGTAATCTCCACCAATAAGGTTACTCACTGGTTTATTTCTCCATTTAAACTACATGAGATCTGGGGAAAAAAGAAAATCAAATTGATTTTCATAGGAAGAGAGAGAAGCCCTGGGCTAATATTTCCATTTTGACTGTTATGTTTGCTAGCAACACTTTCTGCTGTGGTTGCAAATAGAGCAAGGTTCTGCTTTTAATCTTTTAAAGCATTTTTTTGAGACAAAGAGAAGGGGATACAATACAGTTAGTCCTCGATTTATGACGAGTCCTTGAAGGACCGTTACAACGGCATTGAAAAAAGTGAGTTATAACCAGTCTTTGCATTGATGTGTGTTGCAGCATCCCCACAACCATGTGATCAAAATTTGGGCAACCGGCATGTATATATAGCACCAGCACTTAGACTTATATACCACTTCGTAGTACTTTACAGACCTCTCTAAGTAGTTTACAACATCAGCCTATTGCCCCCAACAATCTGGGGCAATCAATTTACCGATCTCAGAAGGACGGAAGGCTGAGTCAATCTTGAGCCAGTCAGGATCGAACTCCTGGCAGTGAGCAGCGAGTCAGCCTGCAATACTGCATTCTAACCACTGCGCCACCAGGGCTCATGACAGTTGCAGCATTGAATTGATCACCATTTGCAACCTTCCCATCTTGCTTTTGACAAGCAAAGTCAATGGTGTGTGTGTGGGGGGGAAGCTGGATTTGTTTAATGACTGTATGATGCATTTAACTACTGCTATGATTTGCTGAAGGGACGTCGAGTGCGGCTTGTTGGCCATATCTTACGTGTGCCTAAAGACAGGCATCCAAAAATTGCACTACATTGAACCTCTTGGAGAAAAGGGGAAATGAGGCTGGTAAGATAAGATAACCTTTATTGTCGTTTTTTTTACTGTGGGCACAACGGCACACATCAAAAATGAAATTTAGTTGCCCGCTCTCAAAGTGAAACACATACATGACACACACCTAAAACATACTATATACAACATATGTGTAGACCCACACCCCTATATATATATATAACAAATAAATATTAAATACTGTCCGTCTTGAATATATAACGGAAGGAGGAAGCTTGAGAGTTCACAAGGTCAATGCTGTATGGAATGAAACTATGGCTGAATCTGGATGTTCTGCTATGGATACCACGAAGCCTCCTCCCAGAAGGTAACAAGGAAAACAGGTCATGAAGAGGATGTGTAGTGTCCCAGATAATCTTAGGGTCCCTGCTCAAGCAGCGCTTCTGTGCTATGTCCTGGATGGGAGGGAGGGGACTGCCAATGATCTTTTCGGCCATTCTCACCACTCTCTGCACCGCCTTCCTATCTGAAGCAGTGGTCTTGGAAAACTTGGTGCCAAACACTTAAGGAAGATCTTAAGATTATTTAATGTCCCTTGGGACGATGCCGGAGATGCTGCCAATGATCAAAACCACTGGAAAACACTTGCTAGCCAATATGCTCTGCAGAAGACCTAATGATAATTATGATGATGATTTGCTTAACAACCATGACAAAAAAACGTCATAAAATTGGCTTTAATTCACTTAACAACCACCTTGCTTAGCAATGGAAATTTTGATCCCAATTGTGGCCGTAAGTCGAGAACTCCCTATAATCTTAACAATTTTAGGAAGCTGCTTGCAGCTCCCTGCTTTATGCAACCCCATAAATTAATCAGCACCCAGCTGCCAGCTTCGACTCACCCAATATTGCCTGCAATAATTATTTGGATCAAATGCAGTTTATCTGCTTCATATTTGTGTTGCTGTGCTGGATGGCAACTTATAAATGTCACTGCAGTGTTTATTTGTTATAATGAAACTTAATGACATTTGAAACCAGTGGCTGTGCTGGTGGGCTGCAGGTTTGAAATAATCTCTTCATTTTTAGGAGTAAGGATGCCTAAAGATAACATTAAATTTTACCCTATAGGATTTGAAGATATATGCACAGACATCTTCCAGAGCACATATTATACATCAGGGAAATGACTAGCAATCGACTCGGAGGCCTATGGCTAAGGGCTCAAAGCACTGTCTCCCACTGGAAGCAAATTTTTGCCCCCACCCAGATGAGCAGAATTGACAAGTTGTAAGCCTACATTGTTCTCGGTCTGTTTTTATTACATTTCCAGAGGAAATCTGCAGAATATTGCATGCAAGATGATTGCTGGGTGGTGAAAAAAAAATGCTACATGGCACATTCCAGCAATGCTGCTGTCAACAATTGTATGGATACTTCAAACCACTAGCCTTATTCAGAAGAAGAAAGAGATAGCCCAGGGGACAGGGAGAATCTGCTCTAGGTATCTGTCAAGTGCCAGGGAAATCAATTCAAATGGGTATAAAGATATATTGCAAACTTAAGGTCTCTAGAAGAATCTGAACTACTAATGGCCAAAGGAAATTGGTGGGAGATAAGTATCAATGGAATTCAGATCTCTTGGGGGCATGAAGGGATTCATGACTGATGACACATTTGACTCCCTCCTCCAAGTTCAGTTTGGTCATCTCCTACAATATCTGAACATTTTCCTTTTTTGTACAGAGTGACCCAGGGCTTGGATGGTCAGGAAATAACAGAAAGGAACTTACAAACTTATTTATTGCTAAGAGCTTATTAGTTCTGACTGCAGAGTCTTTCAATAAAACCAGACAAGTCCTTGCCAAAGCTTTGCTTATTTAAAAATTAAGTGCCATCCTTTCATCCATCTAGACTAGGGGTGTCAAACTCGCCGCGTCATGTGATGTGATGTGTCACGACGTATCACGACTTTTTTCCCTTGGCCGGAGCTGGGGTAGGCGCAGCTTCCACGTGACGCATCCGGCCCATGGGCCGGCAGTTTGACACCCCTGTCCCCACCAGAGAGCAGACGAATGCTTGCCAAATCTCCTTCTGGTTAGTGTTTTTTTTTTTGTCTTGAATCTGATGGAAGCAAAACTGACAAATTCATTCTCAACAGAATTCCAGAAGATATTCTTCTCGGTGCTTACTAAGCAGAGGGCTAGAGCAAGACTGGGTCAAGGAATCTCACCTTTCCCAACATTCGGGACAACTAGATTAATCCTTTGCAAAATATTCTTACAAGGATGGAGGCTCTCTCTCCTTCCACGCCAGAGGAAAACTTCTGATGAGGCCTACCAAATCTAGGGGAAAGGTCCCATGTTCAATCTTTTGCATCTTCAATCGGGGTTGCTTTAAAGGAGGATCTAGACGAAAGTGCCTGCTACAGAGATATCTTTTGGGGATTTGGGGTGAATAGCAATTTCTCGAAGTAAATAAAGCTGCTGAACTGAAGGGGAGAGCAGTGCTCCATAGACTGTAGAGTCCACAGCTGTCAAAGGCTCAGGCACATTTATGTTGCCTAGCAATAAAGACCTTCTGGATCCCACTCTAGTTGTAATTGCATTTCCAGGTCCACATTCTTGGGACTTCGTTTAACTGAAAGTCGGTATATGGAGAAGACGCTATAATAAAAACCAATATCCACTAATCACTCACTCAGTTATCAAGCAGACAGCGAATACATATTTGAATAAGTCTTATCCAATGACAAAAAATCAGAGGACAATAATTTGCATACGGCTTATTTGAGGGAGTGGGGAAAATAATCTGGTATGTAACATTTTTTTAAAAAAAATATTTTTATTCATCGAGCCATGCTAATTCTTCGAGCTGGGATTTGGTTGGAATATGAAGTTTAGGATTTTCTTTTGTTCTTGAGGGGGAATAGATGCCAGAATATTTCTTTCACAGTACTCACGATGCATTTGTTGGAGTGAAAATTGGAAAGGACATTTTTTGGGGGAATGTTAGCACAGAAATGCTGCAACACACATTATTGTGTCAGATGCCATGAACCGAAGTACATAACTGCACGGTAATAATTTCAGTTTTTCTGTGAGATGCTTGGGCTTTTTGATGTAAAACAGGGACATGATTTGATACGAACGGGTAAAAATAGACATGTTTTGATAGGACTGGGTAAATATTTACAAAATGATGACTGATGCTGAGAAAATATCATTGATAGCACTCTGCTACTGTATGTAGAAGGTAAGCATATGTAACCCTGAGCTTTTCATGTGGCACTCAGCTTAATCTCAAAAGCTATTGTCTTAATTTCAGAAGCCCTGCAAGTAACTGTCTAGAGAGCAGGGTGTCCAATCTTGGCAACTTTAAGACCCGTGGACTTCAACTCCCAGAAATGACATATCCTAACTATCATCTAGCAAGGTTAGCTCGTTACCATCCTGGAGGTTTTGCATCAAGGTCAGTTAGTTCTTATCTGGAATCCTTTGTATGACTTTATTCGCATTACATCTTAGTGCTTATAACATTTCCTGGCCTGAAGTGTAGATGAGAGAAAGAAAATTTACTTCTAGACCATCCTAATTACTTCGCGTAGCATTTGCTTTCAGCTATATCAAGAAAACTCTCTCATCTGTCTGTCTCCAACAAAGCTAAAAGGCTTATGCATGCCACACAGTTGGTCTCTTATGAATATTAATGAGAAGTATTTGTCATGCAATATTTCACCAACTTCCTGCCACAATCTCTATAAAATTACATTGTGTGCCAACCCCTCTGTGTCTAACAAATCAAGAATCAAAATATAGTATGTCACAAACAGACGATCTATTTAAAGAATTTTTGTATATCCAGATGAGCAAATATGATCTGCAGGAATGCTACTCAGAAGGTATTTTCTCAGATGATACAGCTTCTGTTGTTTATCAAAAGATCCATGTGCAAGTAAAAGAGGAATAAAATATACTTCCTGGGCTAGTTGTAGATAGGCATTTATGAGTATGTAAAGAACATGGAGGCTCGTGGGAGTAAGATGCTGGGTTGGAGGTTAGCAAGCCCACGTTTGAGACCCAAGTGTTGCCCTGGGGCAGGGTTGAGCTTCTGTCCTATGCTCCAGCTCCTGCAGGGGACGTGAAAGGAGCCACCAACTGGTCACCCCCAGACAATGGTGATGTCATTGGCTAATCTTTTCAACCCGGAAGTGCCTTGGTGCTTCTGACATGAGTGCAAAAATGATGATGTATGTTTACTACTATTAAATGAGACAAGCTGCCTTCTAATAATGTGAATTATACCAAAGTACCTAATCTCTGATCTTTCCAGGATAGATTGGATATTTGTTGGTGTTGGGTAATGTGATCCCCTTTTCTGTAGATTAACGTGGGAATCTATAAAAGCCAAGGATCAAAACCAGAAAAATAGTATTGCCAAACAAAATCCAACTTGAAGAAGACACCTCTGTAGACCTTCAAGCAGGGGATTATTAATGGCCAGCCTGGATGGATGGAGTCACCGTTTTCCCTCAAAATACCCTTTGGGTCAGATAGATAACCCACCAGCTTGCAAGTTTTCTGGTTTACCAAACAAGACATTCTTATACAAAAGTTGTTAGTGCTGGTTTTTGGCAGTTCTTAATATCTGAATACGCAATTCCAGAATAGCTTTCAGAAATCATTCTTTACATTTTTATTTTTGTATGGGAAACGCCTTGATCTGTCAAACTACTATGCAGATCACAATTATTCCACTGGATGTCAGAATTCTGTGAACGCAGCTCCCAATAGTGAATACTTGAAAATATATGTTTGGACGAAAAATATACTGAAAATATTTCAACAGATTTTCATGCCCCTTTTACTCCACTAAAGTCCTCCAACACGGTAACAGAATGGAACAGGAATTTGGGAAAAACATACAAAAACTAAACTTAACTACAACAGCACTCCCTAATTGAAAACCATGTGATTTGGGGCCACCGTTCCTGAAATCCCCAACCAGCAAGGCCAATGGGAATTTTGGAAGTATAAACCCACCACATCTAGGACCCATCACATAGAGAAGCTTAAGCTAGAAAAGGGCAAATTCCCAGCTTTCCAGACCATGAACCTAGTTCCACATCCTAGTATGCATTCATCAGTACAGAAAGATCACTGTGTTAAAAAAAAAATAGTCATTGAATCATGAATCCCTGCCACATAGAAGAGGGAGTCAAGCTATTATCCAAAGCACCTGAAGGTAGGACAAGAAGCAATGGATGGAAACTAACCAAAGAGAGAAGCAACCTAGAACTAAGGAGAAATTTCCTGACAGTCAGAACAATTAACCAGTGGAACAACCTGCCTCTAGAAGCGGTGAATGCTCCAACACTGGAAGTTTTTAAGAAGAGACTGGACAGCCATTTGTCTGAAATGGTATAGGGTTTCCTGCCTGAGCAGGGGGTTGGACTAGATGACCTCCAAGGTCCCTTCCAACTTTATCATCATCATCATCATCGTTGTTGTTGTTGTTGGTTAAAAAGCATCTGAAATTTTCAGTTCTGGGCAACTATCATCAAGGCAACTGAAAGAAAAGCTAAATTTTTGAGGACCATTTCATTTTGACTTTCTTAGACAGACAAAGGTGGGTTGTTGGAAGATTTATAGCATCATTTTATGTTGGCTTAATGATATCAACAGACCGGCAGTCGCAAGTTCTGGTCCAACAGAGGCCAAGTCAATGAAGTGACCTGCATTGCTTATGAAATATTACCTCCTGGGAAAGAGTTTGTCATGGCACCCAACAACATGGAAGTGGATGCAAAAGGGACTATGGCCCTTAACAGAAAGGACAATTATGCCTGAAGAGATGCTATTAAAGCATCTCGAGTACCTTAGTAGGCTGTATGAAACAGCCAAGGATGAAACATATTTCCATTACTCCTAGAACAGAAGGAAATAATTAAGAGATACAAATTTCAAAGGGAAGATAGTTACAAGTTCATGCGCAAAGCGACCCTTAGAGCACAATGACTGCGTTGTTTCGGATAAACATTGTCTTTCATCTTTGATTGTAAATAAAGTTGTATTTCTCTCATATGAACGAGCATTTCAAAAGAATAGAATTTCTGAATCCCACCTTTTCTGATAAGGTAGCTTTGGGTCCACTGGAACAGGCTCTAGGCCAAATCAGCACCCTCTCTTTATTATGAAGAATGCTTGACAAATTTAAACTTCATATTCCAAAATGAAATTCCTTCAACATGATGGGATTGTGCTTTTTTCTTCTTTTCTTTTTCTTTTTGTATTTCTACTGCAGCATTCAAATAACTCATTTAGAATGGTCAATTTTCTGATGACCTTGCCCTATGTTACCAACTGCTTGGTGAAATTATCTGGGAATATTCCAAGCAATTTTGGGAAATTATAGTATTTCACTGACAGATCCTCATGCATATCCCATCTCCTCTGCTCTAAGAGGGAAAAGCTGGAGCATCAGTACTCTTGATTTGTAAATTTTCTCTAGAGCAGGGCTTTTCAACCTTTTCACCGATTGTACCACTTTTAGGATATGGCAATATTCAAGTACCACCTAGCAAGGTGTCAAAAACTTGATGACCAAAAAAAAAACCCTGTTCAAAGTTGCAATTGCACTGAAATGACTTATGACCATTTTCACACTTATGACCATTGCAGCATGCCCAGGGTCATGTGATTTATATTTGGATGCTTGGCATATTTATGTTGGTCACAGTGTCCCAGGGTCATGTGATCCCCTTTTGCAACCTTTTGTCAAGTAAAGTCAATGGCAGGGCTGCTGGTGGCCAAGTGCTAAGGCAGGACTTCCCTCCCTCCTTCCCTGCCTCCCTCTTTCTCATGCCCACCTCCTTCTGAAGGAAGAATTTGAAACCCCCCCCCATATTTTTTCTCTTCCATATATTCATCAAACAAGGAAAAGCCTCCAGAAACAGAAAAGACAAACTGCTGAGTGAACTAGCTTAAAAAGGCACATTTCCCTTTAAGAATTAGCTACTGGCTAGAAAGGAAAGTAAGGAAGAAAAAAAAAAGTAGTAAGTATTGGCTGCCGGCTAAGGCAGCCTCCCCAAATGGCTCCATTTATAAGTAAAAGAATCTACAGGTAAAATCCATTCAGGAGAAAAATACTTCAAAATCCCTTGCAGCAAAACTTACAGCTAACAATAGCAGAGCAATAGAAGCTAACACCAGCCATCAGCCAAATAGAAATTGCCAAACACTCCTTAAGAACACAAAGCCCACATTGCACAAATCCCAGAACTTCAAAGTCACAAAAGCACATAAGAATCCTTCCACTCTCCATCTCCTCCCTCTTTCTCATGGGGGAGAGTGAGCCAGAAGTAAGCCTGGGGCCTTTGTCTCGCCCAGCTACTCTGCAGCTCCAGAGGACTCTCTCACTGTAAGTCCTTGCCTGCACTGGCTCTTTCCCTCCCCCACTACACTTGACTAGGCAGGGCTGCGTACCACCTGCCACTTGTTAATGTACCACAAGTGGTACGCGTACCACAGGTTGAAAAGCCCTGCTCTAGAGAGCAAGGTCTGGCCTTTGCCCCTAAATTAAGTCAACTCTTAGAGCTTCTCAACCAAGAATGGATGGATGCCAATCCCAACACAGCAAGCTTTCCTCGATCAAGCATTTTGCCTTCAAAAAGTTACCTCAGCAATGCTCTCCCCCTCCCCCATTCTTCATTTTGAATGACATTTGTGTTTAACAGCACTGGCTTTGCATTCCTTTGGCTGTTAACACGGGTAGTCCTTGGTTTATGACCACAGCCCAGCCCAACATTTCTGGTTTGCTAAGCGAGACAGTTGTTAAGTTAACTTTGCCCCATTCTACGACCTTCCTTGCCACAGTTGTTAAGTGAACCACTGCAGTTGTTAAGTGAATCTGGCTTCCCCATCGACTTTGCTTGTCAGAAGGTCGCAAAAGGGAGATCACATGACCCCAGGACACTGCAACCGTCATAAATATGAGTCAGTTGCCAAGATATCTGAATTTTGATCACGTGACCCTGGAGAGGCTACAATGGTCGTCAAGGGTGGAAAAACAGGCATGAGTCCCTTTTTTTCAGTGCCGTTGTAACTCTGAACAGTCACTAAACAACCTGTTGCAAGTCGAGGACTACCTGCCAAACCCAGTTCTTAGGGATCATGCAGAAAAACTGTTTCCAATGTTTCCCACTTCTTCCGAAAGGGAGAATTGGGGAAAATGGATGCGTAGGGCAGAAGCGGCTTCAAGCCTCTGAGCTGCCGAATGAGATTTTAGAGCAAGGCGAGGCAAAGAGATAACCCCGCTTTTAGAAGCCCAGGGAAGATGTGTTGCTTTGCAAAGCATCTTCCGAGGGATGATTCCTACAAATCTTCTCAGAATAATAATAATAAAGTTGGACGGGAGCTTGGAAGGTCATCTAGTCCAACCCCCTGCTCAGGCAGGAAACCCTATACCATTTCGGACAAATGGCTGTCCAGTCTCTTCTTAAAAACTTCCACCCTCCAAAGCTTTGCCCAGCCCCAAGTATTTATAAAACTCTTTGCCCTCCTTCATTTCTTCTTTCATGTTTCCATTAGGGGAGGGGGGGGAGAAAAAAAAAGTGAGGGCAGGCAGCAGAAAGATACCAAATTAACAGGAAAACAAATGGAAATTGAGGAGCTCTTTCTCTGTTGACAACACTCTCACCCCATTACATCCCTTTAAACAGGAGAAATAAGCCACTCAGTGGCACAAGTGGGCTTTTATATTTATTCTAAATTAGAAACAAAATAATTGCTGCTTGCCTTTAATGGACACACCAGTTAATTGTTCTAATAGCTCACTGACTCCTTCAAGGGGAGGGGGGAGACGCAGGGAGGCAAATGTACACGTTCCTTCCTTGCCGTTTTACTAGTTGTTCGGTTTATACCAAATCGCATTATGCAAAACCCGGCATGAACTTCCCCCCTTCCTCTTGTATGCTCTGTGGCACAGGGCTGCCGTTCTAGATCAATTATTAATATGCACGAGTTATAATTATTTGGAGGGTTGGTACAAGATAATTATAAACCATAAAGCAGCCTTCATTTGCATGCATAAGGGCCTGTCTCTCTAACTATCCCCCCCCCTTTCATAGTCCCGATCTGAATCTTCTATATAATATGCCAGGGACCGGCTGGGTTTCGTGGGGGGAAAAAATAGAAAACAAAGTGTAATCTTTTCTGTGGAGTCAAGTAGACAATAATCTACCTTCTCTTTGTAAGATCTGTGGGATAGCTAACCTAGTATTGAAAAATCTAACAATTAACTTCCAATATTTTGAAAGGGTTTATGATCTGCTGAGCCTAATGAGGTAAATAGCAGAATAACAGAGTTGGAAGGGACCTTGGAGGTCTTCTAGTCCAACCCCCTGCTCAGGCAGGAGATCCTATATCATTTCAGACAAATGGCTGTCCAATCTCTTCTTAAAAATTTCCAGTGTTGGAGCAGCCACAACTTCTGGAGGCATGTTGTTTCACTGATTAATTATTCTGTCAGGAAATTTCTCCTTAATTTCAGGTTGCTTCTCTCCTTGATAAGTTTCCATCCGTTGCTTCTTCTCCTGCCTTCAGGTGCTTTGGAGAATAGCTTGACTCCCTCTTCTTTGTGGCAGCCACTTAGATATTGGAACACTGCTATCATGTCCCCCCTAGTCCTTCTTTTCATTAAAATAATCATACTCAATTCCAGCAACCATTCTTTATATATTTTAGCCTCCAATCTCCTAATCATCTTTGTTGCTCTTCTCTGCACTGTAAGAGAATAAGGTATTTTACTGGACCTTAACATAACAAAACCATTGCCAATCTAGCAGAAGAAGTTGTCAAAGAGTGGTGGACTCTTTATAAATAGTTTTTTTTTTTTTAAAGAAAAAAATACATATGCTGCATTGGTTCAGCAGAAATTCTCTGAAAGTTCTTTGCTGGATAATTTGGAGACTGTTCTGTTATCCCTTTTTCACCCCCACTTTCTGTCTTAAAAGAGATGCAGGAGATTATTTGAAAAAAATGCGTCCAGTGAAGCTTTAGAGATTAATGGGTTGAATGACACCTCTACAGTATCTACCCTTCCTATTTTTATTCCGTTCTGCCAGAAAATAAAGCTGGTGCAGATGTTTTGTTGTTTTGCCATCCCTGCCTCGAGCTGAACTTTCATTATTATTATTATTATTATTATTATTATTATTATTATTATTATTATTATTATTATTATTATTATTATTATTATTATTATTATTATTATTATTATTATTATTATTATTATTATTATTATTATTAAATTGCATCTTTAATCTCAGCAGGTTCAATCAAATCCACACAGTTGAACAAATCGCAACCTTTTGCAACTGCAGGTCTGAAACTCTAATCAAATCTTGGTGGAGTCACATAGTGCTGCCACACATTCTGTGCTGAAAACATGCTTGATTCAGCAGAACAGTTGGAACCTTTCTAAATGCATTCTCTGAAAAACGGGCAAAATCAGGGGGAAAAAATCCACACAAAATAATTTAAAAAAAAGGAATAGAAACCTGCTTGTGCATTGGCTCTTCTGTACATTGGAAGGAAATGTTCAGAATTGATAATCTACTAGCTTGCTGAACAGGTGGCAGAGGAGAGGGTTTGTGTTTAATATCTCTTGCTAGACATTGCATGAGTGGCTGCCAAAAATATGCCATAATTGCTAGAGTGTTAGCTGTTAACCAGTTAGTACAAAGCTGGCAAGGAATCCAACTCAGGAGAGTGTGAACAAAGAGGAACAAACTGAGACCTCACAGAAATCAACTACGCTTCATAGTTTAATGAAAAAGGAGGATTAGGGGTGATATGATAGCAGGGTTCCGATATTTCAGGGGCTGCCACAAAGGAGAGGGAGTCAAGCTATTCTCCAAAGCACCTGAAGGCAGGATAAGAAGCAATGGATGGAAACTAATCAAGGAGAGGACCAACCTAGAGCTATGGAGAAATTTCCTGACAATTAGAACAATTAATCAGTGGAACGACTTGCCTCCAGATGCTGTGGGTGCTCCAACACTGGAGGTTGTTAAGAAGAGATTAGACAACCACTTGTCTGAAATGATATAGGGTCTCCTGCCTAAACAGGGGGTCAGACTAAAAGACCTCCAAGGTGCCCTCCAACTCTGTTATTCTGTTATAGATTCCAAAAAAGGCTAGAGTTGTGCCCAGTTCTATTTGTTGGAAGTGATTTGACTAAAGGGGCATCATAACAGGCAGCCAAAAGCACCCTTTTTATAATGAATGTTATCCGTTCCCTTTGTTCTGTAAGGTCTTCTGGGTAATTATGTCCAACAGATCAAATTTATTTTAAGTATATAAATTCAGGCAGTCCTCAGCTTATGGGACAGGAATTTCCATCGCTAAATGATGTGGTCACGAAACACAACTGCATCGCTTAGCAAGGGCAATCCCTGCAGCCCTGGTTGCCATTATAAACTGAATCCCACAGTTATTAGGTGAGACAATTTCCTGCTGGTTTCCCACAATCAATGTCACTGGGGAAGCTGGAAGGAAGTTGTAAGTCCTGGGCCAGAAGACTGTAAGGGGCTGCTGCTAGGTGAGGAAGGCAGCAAGGGGGAGTGCAGGGATGTGGAAAAGAGGTGGCAAGGGTTGGGGAAGGTGCAAAAGGATGCAAGGAAATCTGTGAGGGTACGGCGGGGGTACACAAGGGGTGCATGAGAGGCATGGTAGGGTACACAACAGGTAACTTCAAAGAGTCACTGAATGAATGAAGACTTGTTGTTGTTAGTTGCAAAGTCGTGTCTGACCCATAGTGACCCCATGGACAATGTTCCTCCAGGCCTTCCTGTCCTCTACCATCTTCTGGAGTCCATTTAAGCTCATGCCTACTGCTTCAGTGACTCCATCCAGCCACCTCATTCTCTGTCGTCCCCTTCTTCTATTGCCCTCAATCTTTCCCAGGAATGAAGACTACCTACATGTTATATAACTTAAATAAAGTATAGTTGCTTCCCCCTATTCTATAGCAATTATACTAATGTTACAAGCTATTCCTAACTGAAGAGATTGAATGGTTTATTCCACTGGCCTTTGTGACAAACTGCCCCTGACTGACTGGAAGAAAATTAATGTTACCATTGATGAAGAGAGTCAAAAATCCTATCTGTTACTTCTTCAAGAATCAGTATAGGAGAAAGGTGGAAATGAAGCACATAACCTGTTCCTGGCATCCATATTATAACTCAAAAACAGATGTGTTGCAAAGCACCTTGCATGAACAAACCACCCATTCTTAGACCCTTAAAGTAACTATGTCCTATGGAAAGCTTGCTTGACTACTTTAACGATTTCTCCTGACAGTGTGTGCATGCCCAGGCAATATTTTCAGTGAGAACTCTAGCAAAGGGACGGGGTTCAAAGAAGGGTTTGGTGTGTCACTGTGAGTCTCCCAAAGGAAGCCGCTGCCTGAAGGCTTCAAGGGCAGTTATTGTGATCATGAGAAATGCTTTGCAGGATGTCTCATTCAAATACTTTCCACAGTCCTAATCCATATTTGTATTCTTGCATTTATTACCCACAGCACTTGGGGAAAAGAAAGGTTTGTTTCTCCTAGAGCAATGGGAGAATTTCAATGTCAGTCTTTCCTTTTATGCCTCCTTCGCTATAAAAATTAAGGTATTTCAAAATACAGTATCTGGGGAAAAATAAATGGGCACGTGAAGGAATAATGATGCATTGATTATTCTGCACCTTGTATATGTGGTTTGGTTACAGAGAGAACCTGTAATTACACCTGCAGATATAGACGGCTCTAGCCATCCACAAAAACATGCCCAGACATGTATGTGGAGGACTGTCTGCAGAACTTAAAATGAACTGCATAGATCGTTAAAAATGAAACTATTGCTCATAATATGCTCTTCTCCCTATGTACAGTAATTTTACTGTAGATCAAACAATCTGAGATGGGTTTTAGAGAGACAGTTTGCAATCCTATATTCTAGAGGTCCCCAACCTTTTGGGCACCAGGGACCGGTTCTGTGGAGAGAGGTTTTTCCGTGGACCGGAGGGTGTGTAGTTTTGTGTGCTGCCTGCATCCCGCAGATGGGGCTTTGCTTGTTTGTGCAGACCAGTTGCTGGCATGCCGCGGCCCGATACTGGTCCACGGACCGGGGGTTAGGGACCCCTGCTATATTCAATCACCAGAAACAAAGACCCATTTTATAGCACTGTATATAGTGTTGCAAGTTTTGATTTTAAATGAAAGTTGCATATTGAATCAAGGGTTTAGATCACCAGCAGTTAGCTGGCCTGGTCTAGGTTTGGAAATTAAGCAGGGTCAACCTTGTTAATACTTGGGTGAGAGCCTAGCAGAGAATACTAGGATTTTGAACTAGACTGAGAAGTTAAAAAGAAGCCTCAGAAGAAGGCAATACCACACAACTCGATGGCCAAGAAAATGACCTCAACTTATTCAGGGGGAAAAAATATCATTTGGTTTGAAGGATATTCTTTGCTTTCATTCTTTCATTCATGCTGAATAAAAGACTGATATTCACATTAACTGCTTGAATTAAGTGATGGTCCAAAGAAAAGATGGTACCCAAGACATCTTTATCCAGAAGAGGTGGCCTACAAAACCGTTCCTTGGTCTTCTCAAAGCTGGCATCAGTCCTGCTCTGAAAACAATAGGAAACTATTTCTGATGAGCTTTCTTCTTGGACTTGATGTGCATATTGATAACACTCACTTTTAAATGACACAAAAACACTTCTGTCAACAGAATAAAATATCTAGCTTCTTGTTGTTTTGGTTTTACCAGTCAGGCACCTAGCAAATACAAGGAGGTTTATTCAGCCCCTGGCAGGCCACTATACTTAGGATAGTAGATTGTAGTTTGTCTGTCCACAGATTCTGTTCATGTTTGATCTCCATCCTGGTAAATGGGACTAATCTTTGGGCAAAGCCATAGTTACCGCTGAGAAAATCCAATAGTTCTAAGAATCAATTCCCAAATGAAGAAAGGGCACATTTATAGAGAGTGATTATCTCTCTATTTCTGAATGCTAACAAAGAGTCTGCAAGGTCTGATTAGGTAGGTTATTAGCAGAATGAAGACAGATGATAGAAGATTGTGTCTAACACTTCTTTACTTCAAGGCTATCATTACCCTATTCCTCTTCTGTTCAGACAACAACTGTCACTGGTTTAATTTCCTCCTTGTATCTCACAGCCTTGAGCTACCTAGAGATCCTGGCCCAAGAAATAAATACTGACCTTTAATCGGGACACTCAGCTGGATTAGAAAGTAACTCTTGGCCACAATAATGACCTACCATTTTTCTAATCTCCGCTATTCATTGGAGGAACAAACTGTTCATCTGGAGAAATCCAATCAGACTTAAAAGTACTGGAAAAGGGACTGTCAAGAATGATTGTTAGACCACCTCACTGCATTAAACTGAAGAATGAAAGAAATAGAGAAAGGTTCAGGATTTCAGCAACCTGATCATCACCAGAAATTTTGAGACATGCCCCCCCCTCCCCCAACGGCTGGTTATTAGATAATCACAAAATTCCTATTTGGAAGAAAACAAATGAGATGGTTCCCTGCTGCTCTTTTTACTTCCCATGATGTTACCGCCAAAGCTTACCTTTGCCTTTTTTTCAAGGCAAATACTCACTTTAAAAAAAATAACCATTAAATGCATTAGACCACCATTTTCCTTATTGGAGAATGGCTGTGGCACCTATCTTCGCTCTAGAGATATTCCAGAAAATAAAAATGATGAGGTGTCCTTGATGCTCTCAGTGCTTGGTTGTTTTCTTATAGGTAACTCAATCTAGGTAACATCATCATCATCATGATCACTGATGATGGGTAATGAATCATCTGCAAGAAAACAAGCAAGTTTAGAGAGCACCAAGGACCCCTCATCTCAACCCTGAGCTACAAATATTCTCCTTTATAAAAATGATGTTTGTCTCATAGCATCCGTCTGTCTCTATCTATCTCTATCTCTATCTCTATCTCTATCTCTATCTCTATCTCTATCTCTATCTCTATCTCTATCTCTATCTCTATCTCTATCTCTATCTCTATCTCTATCTCTATCTCTATCTCTGTCTCTGTCTCTGTCTCTATATCCATCCATGCATCCATGCATCCATGCATCTGTCTGTCTGTCTGTCTGTCTGTCTGTCTGACTATCTATCTATCTATCTATCTATCTATCTATCTATCTATCTATCTATCTATCTATCTATCTATCTATCTATCTATCTATCTATCTATCTATCTATCTATCTATCTATCTATCTATCTATCTAAAATAGTCAGTCTATCTATCTTCTATCTATCATCTATCATCTATCATCTATCATCTATCATCTATCATCTATCATCTATCATCTATCATCTATCATCTATCATCTATCTATCTATCTATCTATCTATCTATCTATCTATCTATCTATCTATCTATCTATCTAAAATAGTCAGTATATCTATCATCTATCATCTATCATCTATCATCTATCATCTATCATCTTCATCTATCTATCTATCTCTCTATCTTATCTATCTATCTATCTATCTATCTATCTATCTATCTATCTATCTATCTATCTATCTATCTATCTATCTATCTATCTATCTATCTATCTATCTATCTATCTATCTATCTATCTATCTATCTATCTATCTATCTATCTATCTATGAAAATAAGCAGTGCCCTCCAAATGGCCCATGGTGGCCATGGTTCAAAAGAAACCTCATTCAAATGGCCTTCATACACAGTCTTACTGCCATCCAGGTCACTAGCTCTCCATCTAATTTTGTGAGCCCACCAAACACTGGCATCCATGTTTTATTCATTCTCGAATGTGATTCCTTCATAATTAGGCATACAAGGAAAATGCAACCAATAAGAGAAAAGTTGCGAATCTCTGTAACATGGGCCAAAATTGTATTATCTGCCTTCACAAAAGCTTATATAAAATATTTTGCTAGGTTAATTCAGCAGAACAAAGTAGAGGTTCTGCCTCCTACTTTTTAAGGAAACTGCGGCTTCTGATCAGCAGCCGCAGATGCTTTTTCATGCACCACTAATGATGATTGCATTAAATCATCCATAAAGTAAACTGCATCTTTAGAACCTTCTCAATTTCCAGAGCAAACAACAACTGGAGACGGACTGGAAGAAAAGCTAATGCATGGCTGTGTTGGTTTTTAAAGTTAATATCATATCATGAAGGCCTTTTCAAAAGACCGGAAAAAGGGTAAATTCTTTCTTACAGTTGGCACGGGATTTTGAAATTTACTGAAATCTTGGTCTGCTGTTCTGTTTCATGAAAGTACTTTGAATACTGACAGGAGCTTTATGCAAAATCTGAATAAGACATGGGAAAAATAAGTGATGTTAATGGAAATCCCCCCTCTGGGAGAATTCACTTGGCAGGCCATATAACAGCTGCATAAACAAAATGGCTGCCAGGTGCCTAAAGAAATTACATTTACTGTATAAAGATGAGATCTAAGATAAAGAACAGTAAAATAAGGAAAGAATAATGAAGAAGTGCCCTATTATTTCCCACTGGGAATCCTGTGTTTCAAAATGAGGAAGTTGGAGACATATCTTAAATATTTATTTTTAAGATGGGAAATTACCAGGCAACCTGATGGTTTTAGGCTACTTTTAAGAATTTTTTTTTTTTTTAATGGTAGAATAAGGGGAGAGAAAATCACTGTTGACAAGAAAAGCAAAACTGAAAAGTCAAACATGAATTTGAGTGGGTTTTTAATTTTACTAACTGAAATCTAAGTCTCATATCAACAGGGCACACAACCTTCACATAATCAGCTATGCTACATTTCAAAATATTGTTTGGAGGAACATCATTGGCATCCTTCAGTCTTGAGAGACTGTGGTATCGTGCTCTGGAAAGAGGTCCTAAGGCAGCATCTGGTGTGGCTAAAAAGGCCAATTCGAGAGTGGCAGTCCCTTCCACACTGAGGGCAGATACAATCTGTCCCCTGTCCAGCCCCCAGATTTCGCTGGTTCCGGGACTGGAGGAACAGCAGCATGGAAAAAGGTGCAGAATTCCTCCAATGTGTACAAAAGTTTATATTTAGCTAAGGGTGGATATATAAAGAAAACATGCATACTACCACCTCTGTATGTTTGGGAAATTTTGGTATAAAAAACAAATGAAGATGTATTGCATCTTGTTTTAAAATCTGCAGAAGGAACTGAAATTTGGATAGAACGAACTAATGTATGAATGTAAAAGTCATGAGGATAGGGTATATAGACTGATCTATTCATTACTAAACCCACCCAGTGACCTCAATATGATCTGATCTGGAAATTTTCTATTAAGTTGGCCTTAACATCAACACAACATTCTTAGTGGTTTCAAATGTTCTATCTGCAACTCTGTCCATACTTTGGAGATTTGAAGAAGTTGACAACATTTGTTTGAGTAAGCCTACTTCAAACTTTTCCTTCTCTCAGGCAACTGTCCATAATTTCACAGAGATTGTGGATTAAAAGACCTTTTGATCATTTGGAGCAGAGAAAATTAAGCAATCATTTGATTTTCCTTTTTCCATATATGGTTGCTTTTGTTGAATGTGTGAACTTTTGATGTTTTGGTTCTATTTCCAAAGGTGATATGCAGACACAAATAGGCATACAATTGCTTTATCTCTAAAGATTCCTGTAGCTTAAATCCAGTGAAGCTGAAGCTCTCTGTATTCCAAGTAACATACTGTCTGTTCCAACAGCCTGCTTCTGTTTAGTTTTGTTTTTATTTTGCTTTTTCAAATAGCTCTGACATGTTTTATGCAACTAATCAAAACAACATTTTCTGTGCATTTTTATACAGTATATATACCATTACTCCCTTGTCTTGATTCTACAAGTAGCCTTCTGTCCCAAGTTTGAAATTCTGTTGTGAAGATCTGGACCCCTTTAATTGTTCACCTTAAAAGGCAAAACATATTATTATTATTATTATTATTATTATTATTATTATTATTATTATTATTATTATTATTATTATTATTATTATTATTATTATTATTATTATTATTATTATTATTATTATTATCATTAATAATAATAATAATAATAATAATAATAATAATAATAATAATAATAATAATAATAATAATAATAATAATAATAATAATAATAATAATAATAATAATAATAATAATAATAATAAAGTTGGAAGGGACCTTGGAGGTCATCTAGTCCAACCCCCTGCTCAGGCAGGAAACCCTATACCATTTCAGACAAATGGCTGTCCACTCTCTTATTAAAAACTTCCAGTGTTGGAGCATTCACCACTTCTGGAGGCAGGTTGTTCCACTGGTTAATTGTTCTAACTGTCAGGAAGTTTCCTAACTGTCAGGAAGTTCCATCTTGGAAGGAACTACAGGGCCAATGAGATATGGCTCCTTCTGGACCATTCCCAACATTTAGACATTTATATGAACATTTCCATTCCCATGGGGAAACTTTCTCAGAACCTGAAGCCATGTTCTATCAAACTTTCAGGGTGTGGACTAAGTTTCGTAACTGCAATTCTACATAAAAAGTGTCTCTACTTACAGTATCCATGTGCATGCATGGACAACAGAACCAGCAATAATTACATGATGTGTGGGCAAAGGCGAGTTCGTCCAGTTCACAGCCCTTTGCTATACACATTTTCCCATTCACGTGAATAATATAGGAGAAGACCATCGGTTTTTATTTGAGCATATCGTACTGCGGTTAAAAAACAAAACCAAACCTTAAATCTACTAATGTAAAGATGTCTATAAGTGATGGGCAAACCTGTTTGTTAAATATTGGGTCTCCTATTGCAAACATCTCTGGAGAAAGTTGCAAAGAATATATATAATTTCCCCAAATGTTTGAATTGATTCATAATGCCAGGGGTGCTACATCATTATGTATAGCCCCCTAACTGTCAGGGTCCACATCAGGCTTAGCTGTCACTCCTGGTTTTCTGTATACTTAATCCTTTATTCAGGAATTGATTTACTTGGCCAAAACTTCTCAGACATGACTTAGCTATATTAGACTTTTTATTGCTGGCAAGAATGAAACTATATACACAAAGACTTGCCCAGTGTAATACGCAGAAATCAAAGACTTTAGAATTATACTCTGTGGCTTAAATTCTAGGCTGTTTTGTTCCACCTTTTCTAGTGAATAGATACTTGGATGTTCCCTTAATGGCCTTAGGATGCCCTGTTTCTAGTTCTATAATGTTTCTCTCTAGCCTTGGAACTGCTGGTACCTTCTCTGTCAGCAACATTTTTTATACCTTAGCAACTTTATGGCTGGATGAAGTACTGATAGATCAAAAGCAATGCTGGTATCAAAAAGAAGAGCTACTTTTAGCATGCTGTGAATTTCTAAACCCAAGTAAGGAAGAAGCTTTAAAAACAATTTTGAAGCAACCAGTTATTGCTGGGTTGTTTTTCAATTTTATGTATAATTTGTCTCTCTTCATATTCCAGTGGAAATAAGGAAATGAGGAAAAGACAGAATATTAACTTCTATGGACAAAGAAAAGCAATTAAGAGACCAGCTTCTGCCAATTTCTTATTTTAATAGCAAGCACATTAAATATTGGTAGCATGAGAAACTCTATCTATGCAATTTCATTCTTTAACTGGAAGCTGCTTCAATGATGTTTTGCACTGCAAATGTTTTTGATAGTTTCATTATTTCTGTTCTCAGTTCCACCTACCTATTGCAAGAGTAATCAAAGGTAGTGAGAGCTCAATAAGTTAAGGAAGTGATCAACTATATATTATTTAAAATATAGGTAATAGGAACATATATAACACTAATTTCAGGTTGTCTTCAGTAGTCTCCTCTCCATCATTTTATCACTATGGTTTGGTTTCATGGGGACCAGTGACTTCTCTTCAGACAATGAATAAGTAGACCAAGAAAGCTACTTCTCTTACCATGATTGCTATTGGCACATTCACTGCCTCTGGTGAGCAAGCAAGCAAGCAGTACCAGATCATTAGATTCCGTCACTGATTTGTCTTTGGATATGTATCTGGGCAGATACAAAGTCATAAAGGTATCTGGTACCAGCTTATAAAAGTAGGAGATGAAAGGAAGACCTTTATTTATTCAGAATAGAGCTAGAAGGGACCTTGAAGGTCTTCTAGTCCAGCCCCCTGCTCAAGCAGGAGACCCTATACCATTTCAGACAAGTGGCTTCCCCCACAACTTCTGAAGGCAAGCTGTTCCACTGCTTAATTGTCCTCACAATTAGGAAGTTTCTCCTTAATTCCAGGTTGCTTCTCTCTTTGGTCAGTTTCCAACCATTGTTTCTTTTTCCTGCCCTCTGGTGCTTTGGAAAATTAGTTGACCCCCTCTTTTTTGTGGCAGCCCCTCAGATACTGGAATACTGTTATCATGTCACTCTTAGTCCTTCTTTTCTCAAGACTAGCCATACCCAAATCCTTAAACTATTCTTCATACGTTTTAGTTTCCAGGCCTTTAATCATCTTAGTTGATTAATATGATTAATCATTTACAGGATTTTTTTAAAAAAAAATCTTCTAATTTTAAATTCATATGAAATTCCACATTTAATATGGAAGCTTCCTTTAGAGGGGAAGCTTCCCTATTAACATAGAAGACTTCTTTGTAGGCATTTTAACAAGAGATCTGGATCTGCCCCAAATAAAAATAATCTCCCAGATGCTTGGAAGGGAAGACAATCCTGTCTTCTTCTTTCTTTGTAAAAAATTGGGGAATAAAAGTAAAACCATGGTAATAGAGAAAGGTGGAAAATACTGGGAAAGGAAGATGTTACACTAACCTTCAGTCATTCGCCGATATTTCTCTTTGTACATAAATCCAAAGACCAAATAACATCCTCTTCTTGGGAGACCAAGTTCTACAAAAGTCAAAGCAAAGTATAGATCAATTGGCAAAATGGTTAATTACAAACCGTGTCTGCTTTGAATATATAGTGATACCATTCAGTATAAGCAACTAGATCACAATGTCCTTGATTTTCAGAATATATATATATAAAAAAAATGTAAAAATCAGATTTCCGAAGGCATGGGGTTATTTTGGGGGAGGTATGTACAACTATTTTCACTGATAGATGAACCAATTAGGAGGACAAACACAGAATAATAGGCACTGCTCAAATTCTACACATATTCTATTTCTAAAGACCCTCTGCATGTATGCAGTTATTTCACATATCAAAACAAACTCATTTGTGTTTGGGATGGAGCCTATCACTGTAATACATCTCTGTCCCCAGGCAGTCAATGACTGTGTCTTGTTATTCTGACTTCAAAATGATTCATTTATTTAGTTTACCAGAGGGTGTGGACAATCCCAGTGGTATCTCCGGTTTTTAAATATTGAATGTGATATCTAAAGTGGAAATTAATTTATATCATCAATTTGAGCAGTGGTTAGCTGTCACTACCTCTTGAGCTAGAAATATTTATGAATTGGGGACCGTGACTCAAAATGTGAACAACTGTGTTAGCCTTTGGAACTGAAAACTGGGGAAATCCACGTCTATGTTATAAACTTGGTTTGTTTTTTCTTTTTAAAGAGCGTTGTTATTATTATTATTATTTTTAATTTTGAGATGGGTAATTACTGAAAATCAGGGCTGATTTCAGCTTTTATATTATTTTGCTAAGCCTATCATGCTACCCAATCTCTTTAAGGGGGTAGCTGGAAATGTGTGGATAGATTATTTCAAGCATGAATTCTCCCACCTTTTCTATCTGAAATGGGTATGGATTACTCTAAAAAAGTCTAGGTTTTATCAGTGGCTCTCCAAGTCACATTCCCCAGCAGAAAGTCCTTTCCCAGCTCCAAAGGTTTACTCTGGACGCCATGTTTACATCAAAGGGATGCTCGGTAAATCTCTGCCCTTCAACACATACGAGTAATGAGAGCTTTATAATCCCTTTCACTTAGCAGACTGTGTGATAAAATGGAACACGGAACCTGCATGGAAATATAAATCTGTCTCCAGGCTCTCTGCGTTTTCAAAGCAAAATAGCTGGCCCGTAAAGTGGCTGAACGTCAAGGCCTGGTGAAGTCCCTGCCTTTGATCTTTTGCTTTCTTACAGAAGGTATCCGGGCTGTCAGTAAACAAGCAGAGAAATGGATTCAAGCATAGCTTTTCTAAAGGAAAGAGCAGATGTGTTTGTGGGAGTGTGTGGGTATGTGTATCACCTTCCTCCAAAACTGTGAGAGATATCTATATCTATATCTATATCTATATCTATATCTATATCTATATCTAATCTTGTAGTGTGGAAAATCATCATGGAGTTTCCAATGAAATCTTCTTATACCAAGATGGAAAAAGGAAGGCACTCTGTCTCTGCCTGCTTAACAGAATAACAGAGTTGGAAGGGACCTTGGAGGTCTTCTAGTCCAACCCCCTGCTCAGGGATGAGATCCTATACCATTCTGCACAAATGGCTGTCCAATCTCTTCTTGAAAACCTCCAGTGATAGAACACCCATCACAACCTCTGAAGGCTAGCTGTTCCACTGATTAATGTTTTCTAAATTTCAAGAAATTTCTCCTTAGTTCTAGGTTGGTTCTCTCCTTGATTACTTTCCATCCATTGCTTCTTGTCCTGCCTTCGTGTGCTTTGGAGATTAGGTTGACCCCCCTCTTCTTTGTGGCAGCCCCTGAGATATTGGAACGCTGCTATCATGTCACCCCTGATCCTTCTTTTCATAAGACTAGACATATTCAATTCCTGCAACTGTTCTTCATATGTTTTAGCTTTTAGCTTGTTGTCCAGTTTAATAGGGTCAAAGTTTATTCATTTAATGTAGCCCCACTGATCAATTTTTTTGAGGTTAATTTTGTTTGAGATCCTTTTAAAGTTGATCTGTACAAAGAAAGCTACTGCATCTCAGGACAGGTTGATTGCAATTTCCTTTACCCAACTTCTTAGCCAAGATCAACCTCTCTGTCACTCATCTGTGATGAATAGAGCCAATGGAGGGACATGAAAAATTAATTTTTAATTTCTATTAATCAGTGTAGATCAGTATTAATCCAATCCATTTTAACATTCTCACATTAGTAGGTAAGTGATGAATTTTTAACATGGAATTTTTTTAAGAACAAATGAAAAAGTCTCTTAAAAAAAAAAAAAGCAGTCACCTTTTTACATCGCTTCTACTGAGCATTTAACTGCCATCATTGTAAAATAGTAGAGGTAAACAGACTGCTGTTTGCATGCTTACTCATATGAAAGCAAGGGTAGCAGTGATCTTTACTAAAAGGTAAAAGGTGAAAGTTTTTCCCTATCCCAGGGGTAGGCAACCTTGGCTCTTTTACGACTCGTGGACTTCAATTCCCAGAATTTCTGAGCCAGCATGGCTGGCTCAGGAATTCTGGGAGTTGAAGTCCACGAGTCGTAAAAGAGCCAAGGTTGCCTACCCCTGCCCTATCCAATTGTTTCCGACTCTAGAGGGTGTGGTGCTCATATCCATTTCTTGGTTGAGGAAGCCAGTAATGTCTGAAGACCAAGTCTAAAATCTGAAGACTTCCATGGTTATGTGGCTGGCATGACTGTACCCGAAAGAAGCACGAAATGTTGTTACTTTCCCACTGAAGTGGTACCTATTAATCTACTCGCATTTGCATGCTTTTGAACTGCTCGGTAGGCAGAAGCTGGGGAAAGGAAGAGGGGCTCGCCCCATTGCACAGTTCTCGGGTCTCAAAACCAGGCTGTCTGCATTCAGCTGACAAACTCAGCGTCTTTAATCACTGAGCCATCGCACACACACCCCAATC
Source organism: Azemiops feae (assembly GCA_023970755.1). Lineage (NCBI taxonomy): Eukaryota > Metazoa > Chordata > Lepidosauria > Squamata > Viperidae > Azemiops > Azemiops feae. Next base: position 1,028,092 of record JALGBA010000572.1, on the reverse strand, counting down.
CTTACTAAGCAATTAATAAACTACTATGGTATCAAAAGGTTATTAAAAAAAAATAGCCCAATTAGCCTAACCTTATCAACCACACTAAGTAATGACTTTGGAAATGAACAAATCAGCCCCCTTTCACTTTAATTGTGAATTGTAATTGCATAATTATTATCATCTTGTTTTGCACAGTCCTGTTTGCTGCTGCCGCTGACTATGCTGGTAATTATTAAATTACAAAAAAAGATCTATATCCCCAAAAGAGTCCCAGCATGTGATTCAAAGAGATACACACAGAATAAAATGCCTGGTCTGTATCGACCCCACGTTGAAACCAACGGGTTGGTGAATTTTGCAAATTCCACAAAGAGCTGAAAGTGCTTAAGCTAGAATTCCAGATAAGAGCAGTTGCCCACACATTTGTTTATGTTATACTGTTTGCATTAATCGGGATCAATGAAGAAGGTGAGGGGGCACCAAAAAAGAGTTTTGTCCCTTAAGTATCACACGTTTCCAGACTCAATTTTACTTTTCAGCACTGAGTCTTAGTCACACGATTGTTAAGTGAATCCAGCTTCCCCATTGACTTTGCTTGTCAGAAGGTCACAAAAGGGGATCCCGTGACCCTGGGACACTGCAACCGGTTGCCAAGCGTCTGAATTCTGATCACCTGACCGTGAGGAGGCTGCAACGGTCCTAAGTGTGGAAAACGATCACAAGTCCGTTTTTTTCAGGGCCATTGTAACTTCAAACGGTCATTAAATGAACTTTGGAAAGTCAAGGAGTAGCTGCAGTTGGCTTTCATCTAGCCATCCCTTAAGCTCTTCTTTGGAACTGAGGCATCTCCTTTTCTACTAAGAATTGTTCCAGAGCAAAGAAATAAAACATATCGCAATTATTAGGATATATGCGGATGGCCATGAGGACGTATTTGGCTCGACGTTAGAAAACAGACACGTTGCCAGCAGTGTTAAGACTCGGAAAGCAAATTTGGAGAACATGCAGCAAAGGCAAAATTAGCAGCATACACTGAGAACAGAAACTTGACTAAACATGAGCAAGAAAGGATCCTTTATGTAGTCAAGTGTCACCCAACAAGGAAAATCCCGACACTTACCATATGCTTTTCAAGGGGAAATTATTGATGTAAAGATAGTAATTAGAAACAATTTCAATGTTTATAATTATATTGAGGCAATCATCAGCTGCATACAATGTGAGGGAATTTAAAATTATGTAGTTTCCCAATATGTTTTTACTGATTTTTCTTCTTCTTTTTCCTTTTTTTTTTCAGCCTTCCTTTGATTACATAAATACAATGGCAATATCAGTATTAAAATCATGCTTTATATCTAGTTATTTCTTGATGACACAATGAACTTTGTGCTATGTATTTAATTAATATCAAATTGTATCATTACAAACTACTTAGTTACTGATATTTTATGCTTTATCCACTATGTATCAATCTTCTTTTTAATGTAACTATTTATTCTATTTTATTAAATGTTTTAATAAATAAATTTATTTATTCTTTTTTTAAAAAAGAATCTGACATATCCTGCCTACAAAGTAAATATTACACAACTGTGCTGGTATACAAAATAATCCTCCCTCCTTCCTTCCTTCCTTCCTTCCTTCCTTCCTTCCTTCCTTCCTTCCTTCCTTCCCTCCCTCCCTCTTCTTTCTTTCTTTCTTTCTTTCTTCTTTCTTTCTTTCTTTCTTTCTTCTTTCTTTCTTTCTTTCTTTCTTTCTTTCTTTCTTTCTTTCTTTCTTTCTTTCTTTCTCTTCTCTTCTTTCTTTCTCTTCTTTTCTTCTTCCTCTTTCTTTCTCTTCTCTTCTCTTCTCTTCTCTTCTCTTCTTTCTCTTCTTTCTTTCTTTCTTTCTTTCTTTCTTTCTTTCTTTCTTTCTTTCTTTCTATAGCCAATTAGGTTCTGTAAGTGTCATAGAGGGTTCAATTTTGGGATGTAGCAGTAAAAATGCTACAGCGAAGGGGTAGTAGAGGTTTATTATCATCATCATCATAATTTCTACTGTTGTGCAGCTGTATCCCATCAGGAATGATAATAAATGTTTAATAGCCCATAATACCTGTTTAATAATTTTGAGAGTTCCTTCCTGTTTAATTCCAGGTTTATTAAAAAAAACCAAGAAACTTTATAATTGTTGTAAAGATATAATTGCAAACCCAACACTTACTTAATATTGAGTTCATTATATTGCACCTAAACGTTCTTTCCCAAACATATTAAATATCAATTTTTTTTTTTAACTATGTATTTGTTTTAATTAACTATGCTATTATATACCAATTAAATTACTTGAAGGAAACTTAGAAACAAGGTTTTTTTTTTTTAATTAAAGAAAATAAACCATTCTTTATTTTGAAATAAATCACACTTATACATTATCCCGTTTTTCCCCTCATTTTCAACTGGTGGTAATAATAATGCACATTTGTACAATCCCTGCTGTATTCAAAAAGAAAGTCTGAATACTTCTTTGTTGGCTGATGTCAGTTGCCTTGGGAAGCTGAAAACTAAACTAAAACTAAACCCCCAAACCTTGAAAATGCTTCTGTACATTGCTGCCTGCATAAAACAGAGGACACCTATTTTTATTATTTTCAGTTCATCATCAAGACCTGGTAAACTGGACTCCATTTGTCTACAAGCCGAAATGTAGATGTTCTCTTGGGCTTCAAGTAGTAGCTACAATGACATGAATCACTTACATTTCATACAATGGCCTACAGAGTTATTAAATTGTTTGTGAGCCACCCAGAGTCATAGATTTCAGATGAGCAGCTATATATATATATATTAGAATAATAAATAAAAAAATAAAGTTACAATACAATGAGTGTATGGTTGGAAGAGATGAAGGACTATGCTAGGGACAGATTATTATAGGAAAAAAATATATCTATATAGGCCCTAAGAGTTGACAATGATTGAATGGCACATCATCACCACCATCATAGTCATCAAATATAAATATATAAATAAACTGAGTAGCACCATAAAAAAATATAATGTCTACTTGTGCCATTTGGTAAACCGGAGATGAGGAGGGATAGCTAGAGATATATGACAATTTTGTCAAAGGCCCCTTCCAAGCTAGACATATTCTTGCAGGAAGTAATCATAGCTGATAACGTACTGATAGATGATGAATTTGATGATGACAATGACAATGACGATGATCACGGGGACAATGATGACTTGGGTCTAAGCCAGAAGCTATCACTATAGTTCTGGCTATGAATTCCCCTAGAAGGTGCATAAAATTGAATTTGTTTTGGTGATCTACTGCTATGCCAATGATTTCCATCAGACATACTCTTCAAAAAATTGAAGAGAAGGTCAAAGTTGGACTTGGGGCAAATTGTTTAAAAAGCTGTCAATTTGGGCAGGGCTTTGGGGCCCACGTTTAGGAGATTTTCATCAGATCAAGCTCTTCAGAGTGGGCTTATTAAATAGAAGTGAGTCATCTATGGGGATGGGTTTGTGCACGGCTCTTCTTCAAGCTGAAGGTGCTATCTAGATGTGCCTCATGTAGTCCTGAGGTGGAAAATCTTGAGCTCCATTCATGGTGGAATGTGTTGGTTCTGAGTCTATGGAGACCTACATTTTGAATATGCTGCTCTCTTTCACCCCATTGTCCTTGGGCTTCTTCACTTGTATTCCTTCTGTTGGTTGGCTTTTAAACAGCCCCTGTCCTTTTCACCTTGGGTGCATCTGAACTTTCTCTTATGATCACTGTATTGTATTGTATTACTCTGCTGTTTGAGGCCCTTTGAGATAAAATGTGTCATATAAATGTGTCATATAAATATCACTGGAATCTGTGCCAGGTTAATTTATAAAATATGGCTTATTTAAAAAAATAAAGAAATTCGTGTGTATGTGATGGCACTGGGAAAAGAGACCTGCCTGATAGGCAAACAAGCTTATTATTGCCTGAAATACTGGTAGAAATCAGGAGGAAATGGGTTTTAAACACTTCAACCGTTCTGTATTTTCCTCGGTAGTTGAAAGGGTGCACTTGTAAATTCATTCATTTCTTTAGGTACTAGAAAGCCTTGTCCTCCATTTATTGCACAAATACAATCTTAAAAGCAGAGGATTAGTGGAGTGTGTCTCTCTTGGACCACAATTGGATTTCAAAAGATCCATCACTGGGGCTAAACAGATGGAACCGGAACAGTTGCCAGAATATCTTGCTCCATATCCTAAAATTTAGGAAGCAGGAGTTTCCTCTGCTTCCATCAGGCCATATGTGCAAAGGTTTAAAATTGCACAGGAGAGTTGTAGAAAGGGGCCATGTTGTAAAACACAATGTCAGGGATATCTCACCATGAGAAGAAATCTCCCTGCAAATAGGATGCTGAAGAGTCCTCCCGAAGAATTCACAATATGTTTCAGTTTTCATTGAGAGCATGGCTGGCAAGGGTGTTCTGGCAGATGAGGTCCACAGAACTTAAAGGCAGTGAGAAACACTGATTTAGAGAGACAGGCAAGGCATTTCCACAGTGGAACAATTTAGTACTCATGCAAATGCTATCTATCCTAAATAATGAGACCCACCCTTCCTTCCTTCCTTCCTTCCTTCCTTCCTTCCTTCCTTCCTTCCTTCCTTCCTGTTTTGCTGCCCTATTGGAAAGGATATGCTGGTAGCCAGGCAACTGAGTATGCACGTTGGCAGGTCAGCCATCCATATCTTACTGCACGACTCACTAAGTCCCTGCCTCTGGTCCGCTATGTTCAAAGGGCAGATCTACAGAAATGAAATGCATGAAAACCTTCTCCACAGATGGTAACAGCCAGAAAGGCTGAACTGTCCTCTTGATGAGCATCATTTGTCCCAAGTCAGCAAGTTTGCTATTACTCTAAGAGGATGCACCTGTTATTCTAGTTTATCTCATCAGAGAGGGACAATGATACCATAGGCCTCTTTCCTCTGCTCTGCTAGAGAGAGTTACATATGCCTTATTCACCCTTCAGTAGTATTGCTTTGCCAGCTGATATGAACTGTGTCTTTACTCTGGAAATCTTTTTAGCTCTACCAAGGCAGAACAGCCTCAGAAGACAGAATATATGCTACCTTATGGCTTGGTCCATCTGCTACTATTCGCTTCTTCCTCTCCTCTCTCCCTCCATGCCATTTCCTGTTTGGCATGTTGTCCAGAATCTCTAGTGCCTTTCAGCTATCTTAGTTTCCCTGGCAGCTGATCTTGAGTTGCTCGGGGAGAAGTCTAACCAAAATTGCTGGATGTTTCTCAAGCAGATGTCTCTTTCCAAAATTTGGTAAGGAGCATCCATGACTTGCTAAAGAGCAGGCATTCAGAAATGGTCACCTACTTAGAAGAACTAAGTGTGTCCATTCTACATGAAAAATGTTTTCTCACTCACACAAAACCACACAAACACTCACATGCCTGAAAACCTGGGCACCTCTACTTATGAGTTGTGTCCCAGCAGAACCTACTCCACATCTATGCAATCACAACTCATGGCTCCTTTACCCTCTCTGTCCCCAAATATGTTCCCTTTCATTTTTGAGGTTTTTAAATTCAGGAAAGGAATCCATGATCAGGCAGTTTGGATGTTTCCTTTTCTTAAAAAGTGCCTGATAGATGGAGGAAACATGAAACGGTTAATTCCTTTCCCGCCCCCCTTCTTTTGCAAAGAAGGATGATAAGGGGATGTTTGCTACTCTAGGACCTGTGCTGGCTGAAGGGCAGGACACTGTTTTAATACTGTTCTTTGTTCTCAGTTAGCTGGAGGGACAATGACTGATTTATAGATGTTCTCAGCATTTCAAGGTCAGCCAAAGTGAAGATGATTGCTTCAAAGTGCTTTGTGAAAGATTTTGGGATTGGAAGTGTCGGTTTATAAAGGCTTCAAGTACATGAAACCTTTCCTTGCATCCTCAAATAATCTCCAAGGCAAAATGAAGCTGACCATTAGCATTCCCACAACAATGGAATTTTAGCTGTTTTTTTTTCAAGCATCCCTGAAATCAACTTTATGTAGCTTATGTCTGGATCCCTACGAGGATATACCTCAAAATGGCCTTGTGGTCCATCTCTTGAATTCAAAGAGGCAGGAGAAGTAGCCAACTGTTTGTGCCCCAAGATGAAAGAGAATCAATTAATCAGTGGAACAACTTGCCTCCAGAAGTTGTGGGTGCTCCAACACTGGAGGTTTTTAAGAAGAGGCTGGATAGCCATTTGTCCAGAATGGTATAGGGCAGGGGTAGGCAACCTTGGCTCTTTTATGACTCGTGGACTTCAACTCCCAGAATTCCTGAGCCAGCCATGCTGAGGGGAAAGGGAGAGATTTCCAAGCTGAGCCATGCTGGCTCAGGAATTCTGGGAGTTGAAGTCCACGAGTCATAAAAGGGCCAAGGTTGCCTACCCCTGGCATAGGGTCTCCTGCTTGAGCAGAGGGTTGGACTAGAAGACCTCCAAGGTCTCTTCCAGTTCTGTTATTCTGTCACTGGTTAGTGCAAATGACCTCTTAGAATTCTATTTTCTTCTTTAATGTGAAGTGGTCAAGCTTGACTTCTGGTGACTTCGTGGATACATCCAGGGAGTTTTCTTGACAACAACATGGAAATGGTGACATTGCCCTTTTTTGGAATTTAAAGTCAACGATATTGGATGGAATGGAAATCTACTAGAAAATATCAAGAATATCAACTAGACTGAGATGTCAAAAAATACCTTGGTAGCTGGTCATAGCAAACCACTCCTTGAAGATCAACTTGAAAAAAGCTTTACCTATGCCATTTACAAGCAATGAGATTTAGGGGATTGTTTTTTTTGGGGGGGCAGACCCTCCAATGTCTTTCCTCAGCTTGCTATCAACTGCTGCTATAGCACAAGTGCCTTCGGTTTCCGACGTTCAGAATTGCAAACTGAGTTGGAACCTGGAGGCCATTTTGCATGCTCCACAATGTGGACACGAGTGACATTCTGGGGAGTTGTGAGGAGAAAATGGAAGGGAAATATCAATCACCACAACAAAAAGGGTTGGAGCTGGCCTTCTTATTTTAACAGAGAGGGGAAAAAAAAATAAACAGTATAATTTCCTCAAAGGAGAAGAGAAGTTTTCTGAGAAACGTCACTCCAGATTTATTAAAACGTTCTATCTAACTTGTGGGAGAGACCGAGACAGACATCAGAGCAGGAGTTAAGAAGGAGTTGAAGGTAACCCCCTGCATTCTTCTTATCCCTCTTGTAGATCTTTTCGCTGAAATTGTCGTGCCTCACCGTTCACATGCATTTTGCTACATCATTTAAAGAAGAGATGGCATTTTCTGAGGCGGGGAACCCCACAGACCTTCTATTACCAGGAAATCATGCTCCAATGTTACAAGCACCATTACCATTCTGTATCTTATAATTAAATTGTATTTGCCAGTTACCTCACAGCAAGCTAGCAATTTTTATTCATCTAAGGGTTTTGTAGATTCTTTTTTAAATCTTCGGATTCTATCAATTTTTGCCCTAAGACTTCTCCTCTCCCTCCCCCCCTCACATAAACACTTCAAATAAATAGAGAAAGAAAGAATAGGCAATTTCACAAGACTCTCTGCCTCTCCCCTCCCCATTTTGTTAGCGCAATAGAAAGAAATGGCTCTGCCACTTAAAATGGAAGACTCGTTCTTCTCTCGCGCCATCTCTTTACTTCCTCCTTAAAAGAGAGGAAATGGAAATAGTTATGTACATAATATAGATTAGGGCTGTTTTTCAGAAATTTAAAAGGCAAAATGAAGCAGTCATCTATGCCGATGACATTGAGATACACCTGGCTCCATGTTTTGTAGAGAAAAGCAGGCTAAAGTCTCTCTTCCCTTCCCCCTTTTATTAATAAAAAAAATATATGGAATAAAATATGCTTGACAGGTTTCAGAATAAAACGTTTCCTGGGGCCATTTTCTTTTAGAACACATCTGAGATGGAAAAATAATGTTGTTTCTTTCTGGAACAGGGAAAAAAAATGTTATAATGCATCTTTATTGAATAACATACCAACCAACAAAAACTCTTTTGATTGATTCCAAGGAAGATTTGCTTTCCCTGATCCTCTTCTCATCTAGTGCCTCTTAAGGTTTTCTTGACTTCACCGGATTTTAGGGATAGTCTTATGGGCTAAGATGCAATAAGCTCCTCTTTCCTACACTGCTACTGGACATTTGCGCATCCTCTTCTGTAGCCAATTCATACCAACTCACAGGAAAAGTGAGAAAAAGAGAAAAATGAATAAACAGATCCTGGCTTCTTCATAAACCTGGTTCTGTCCACCTGCTTTTTCCAGAAACTGCGACACTGAGATGAGCAGTTGGATAGCCACTCCACTTAGTAAAAGGTTAAAAAAAAAAAACCTTTCAGTAAGATGGAAACTCTAGATTGTGTATAAATATATTTCACCATTTTGCCAGTTTCTGATTATTTGACTCTTTACGGATCTGATTTATATGTAGCTTGACTTTCCATCTGTATTGCACGGAGTTATCCCTATATCAGTTTTATTTCCTCCATAAAAAAAACAACTCAAAGAAACCTGTCAGATATTTTGAAGATATAAATGTTAGTGATCTCACTATCTCTGAGTGAACTTCCATTGCTGAGTATGGGATGGAACCCAGCCAGGTGTCCCTGACTTTAGCCAAACATTGGTCAGCACATCACCCTGCTTGTTCAGTAAGTTGAGAAACCCTTTGGATTGTTTGGATAAATGAGCCTGAGAGTATTATATTATGATAAAGGCAGCATAGAGTAAACATAAGAAGCTCTACTTAATTCTGGAGTCATGCAGTTAAAGTCCTTGTTGCCATTAAACCATATCCCTTATAGAGAGCAATTTGCTAACCCTTGCCAAGATCCTGTTTCCCTTGTGTGAGCCATAATGTAAGCAATACATGGATACAGCTCCCTGACCTCTCTTGATGTCATTGTGCTGATCTCAAATATCTACACACAGATACATGCACACTCCAGTTAAAAGTAGTAGACTGATAATATTCACCCTGTTATTTCTAATGGCTTTGTTTGAATCAAACTTTGAAAAGTTCCCATACTTCTCTTGATAGTAAGGGCTTGGTAGTAAGAGATGTAGGGGAGCTTTTCAAATTTGGGTTGTCTCCATCCTCCCTGCCTCCCATTTTAATCCAGGTCTTCCTCTTTACATTCCTTGCATATGGTTTTTTTTTTAATTTAAAAAACACACATTATCATTATTGCAAAAAGAACAGGCTGTTTTGTAGTTTGCTAATTGCATCAGGATCTACAAATGCTCTATACCTGAGCTAGACACTCTCTTAATTTTAATTGCTCCTGATTTGAACATAAAATTTATGTCCCCAGTAGTGATGTTTTGCAGAAGAAATGGAAGGGAAGCTGAATTGCATTTGAGCTGACCCTATTCCTTAAGATAATGTAAGAGTGTACATTAAATGTAAATAGAAAGATTGAAAACATGTCACAGAGATGACAGCTGGAATTAACTTGCTCAGTGGCAAACCTGAAATTTCTCTATTTAATTTATGTTGAGTTGTATTTCCATTCTTTTATTACAGTTAGTAAAAAGGCAAAGCCTCATTTAAAATAGGCTTAAACTCCTGATAACTGCATGGAGTCCATGTATTTTTTTGTTTGTTTTAAGAATATTGTTATGGATTGCCATTGCTTCCTTCTTTCTTTCAACTGCTTGATAGTCTGTAGAGATTTCTCATCCAAATTCTAACCAAGCCTGATCCTGCTTAGCTTCTAAAGTCATGCAAAGCCAGCCACGTGCTGCCACCTACTGGAACAAGCAAGTAATAGACGATCCACATTTTTCCAACCTTACGTATTCCACTCCATTCAATTAGTTCTATCTTTAAAAAGATCGTCAATATGCTTTTTCAGATTTGTCCACTTATATGCATCTCTATACATGTTTTCCTCTATGGGTATCCTTGCAATTTTCCTCAATCTTAAATATTTCTATGTTATTTTCATAAATACACAATTGTGTATACCTCTAAGATGAATATTTTTGTCTGCAATTTTAGTTAATCTACAACTTTTTTTTACATGCAGTTGGGTTTTCCTATTGCTTTTCAGAAGCATAGAATTTATTCAACATGAATTTTAAAGAAGATGTCTATAGTCACAAGGTATTGGTTTATGCCAATATATGTTAAGCCGTAAATCAAACTTCATATAATATACTCTGTCCAACTTCAACATATTCCTGACTTTTTTAGATGATGAAAAATATAAAATTATCACTTGCAGTATTGCTCTTCTAAACCTTCACCATTTTTCTCATAAAGAAGATCAGAAACGACTCCTTTGCATTTGTTTTTTCTTTGTTTTATTGCAGTTTCTTTCATTTTTTCACTATTGTCACTTTTTGTTTACTTTTCTTTCTTTTTCCTTTGTATTGTTTTTACTTGGCAAAAAAATATTTAATAAAATTTAATAAAAATACCTTGCCAGGCTTGCCTTTATAATATTCCTGAGGTACAGTTTACAACTCCTTTGCTGCATATAACAAAACTAAGGCACACAATAGCCTGGTTCAGTCATTAACCTAAACCACAAATTTAGACAACCAAAAATGAACCATAGAAAACCTCAAAGCTGCATTTTCTTTTGCATCCTGTCCAATCCACATATCAGAAGAAAATAGAAAAATGTTCCTTGTACTTTCAGAAAACAATGATGGGACTCAAGGAACTATGATTTGATCTCGTGCAGCTGAGGAAACAAAGCAAAAACTAAAATTTTGATTTGTTTGACCTTATTTGGGAACACTTTCAGAACCTGCTTAAAATAAACCATAGGTCTGTCTGTGTTAATCAGGATAGAACTGTTCATTGTTCAGAAGTTCAAGTGACAATCGGGTTCAGACAAAAAACAACCCCTCCTTGTGATTAATTGACAATGGAAGTAGATGTTTGCACTCTTTTATCTGCAACCTCACATAGTAAAAAAAAATGAAACTGGGCCTCATTTGCATAGCACAACATTTGGGTTCGTATCTCTACCTAAATAGCACATGGGTGCTTTAATAATAATAATAATAATAAAGTTGGAAGGGACCTTGGAGGTCATCGAGTCCAACCCCCTGCTCAGGCAGGAAACCCTATACCATTTCAGACAAATGGCTGTCCAGTCTCTTCTTAAAAACTTCCAGTGTTGGAGCATTCACCACTTCTGGAGGCAGGTTGTTCCACTGGTTAATTGTTCTAACTGTCAGGAAGTTTCTCCTCAGTTCCAGGTTGCTTCTTTCCTTGACTAGTTTCCATCCATTACTTCTTGTCCTGCCCTCAGGCGCCTTGGAGAATAGCTTGACTCCCTCTTCTTTGTGGCAGCCCCTGAGATATTGGAATACTGCTATCATGTCACCCCTAGTCCTTCTTTTCATTAAACTAGACATACCCAATTCCAGCAAACGTTCTTGATATGCTTTAGCCTCCAGTCCCCTAATCATCTTGTTGCCCTTCTCTGCACTCTTTCTAGAGTCTCAACATCTTTTTTACATCGTGGTGACCAAAACTGGATGCAGTATTCAAGTGTGGCCTTAACCAAGGCATTGTAAAGTGGTATTAATACTTCACGTGATCTTGATTCTATCCCTCTGTTAATGCAGCCCAGCACTGTGTTGGCTTTTTTGGCAGCTGCAGCACACTGCTGGCTCATATTTAAGTGATTGTCCACTAGGACTCCGAGATCCCTCTCACAGTTACTACTATTGAGCAAGGTACCCCCTATACTATACCTGTACATTTGGTTTTTCTTGCCTAAATGTAGAACCTTACTTTTTTCACCATTGAATTTCATTTTGTTAGATAGCGCCCAATCTTCAAGTCTGTCCAGGTCCTCCTGTATCTTAAGCCTGTCTTCTGGAGTGTTGGCTATTCCTGCCAGCTTGGTGTCATCCGCAAATTTGATGAGTTCCCCATCTATCCCTCGTCCAAATCGTTGATGAAGATGTTGAAGAGCACTGGCCCCAGGACAGAGCCCTGGGGCACCCCACTGCACACTTCCCTCCATGTAGATGCGGTTCCATTGAGGACCACACGCTGAGTACGGCCGGTCAGCCAGCTACGAATCCATCTGGTGGTGATGCTGTCTAAGTTCTTTCATTGAGTTCTTTCCAATGTATATTAAGCATGTTTGTGAAGTTTCTGTCCTCATTCTGTATAACCTTCCAGAAGCACTGAACATCACATTCTCCCAATTGGCCGGCTAAGAGGAAGACTTCTCTGACCTATTACATTCCCTTTTCATAACCCAGAGCAATTTGAGGAATTTCCTGTATAAAACTCGTTTGCCCAGTTTAGAAATGGAATTGGCAGAGGATGCTGCCAGATATTCAGGTCACATCCCGTTTGTTTCTGCTCTATAAACAATGGTTTCCCAGAATGCCTATGTATCTATGGCACTGAGGTGAAGAGCAATACTCTCCCTATGCATCCAGTTAACAGGTGTGCCTATAGGGAGGTTAGATGGGGCTGCCTGGGGGAACATAACCTCTTCAGCCACTCAAGCAGAAAAAGAATTCCACCAGCCCATATGGAGCCACGTACGGCTGAATAGGCAAGTGTCAGCCACAATCTGCAGAGCAGGCAACATCATGCAGTGAAGCTGTTTCTAGACAGTACCATTCTTGGCCAGGGGTGGGCCAACTACACGCTTGAATGTGCCCCTCTGTGGGGGAAAAATGGAAGTCCTCAGCATAGAGAAAACAAGAATAATCAGCCTGAGGCGAGATTTACTGGCCAGTTGCACGAGTTTTTTTTGAAAAAGAGACAGCCGGTTTACCAGTTTAAAGACTGGCATTTCATATGAACCTTATGAGACACTTCTTTGCAAGGATTTTCATGGGCCTAGTCTTTTTTTAGTGCTTTTTCTTTAGAACTGGCATCTGAGTTTGAGTTTGAGAAGCCTAGTTAAGATGGAAAAACCAAGAGACTGTCATTTACTGCCCAACTATGATCCAGAGATCCTGGCAATGGAATCTACTAGAATTTGAAAGCAATGGTGAAAGGATGAGCAGGGGCATAGGACTCTGTACACACAACCCCTGTACAGGACACACAGTGTCCTGCTCATTTATAAAATTGAAGGACTTTAGTTGGTGGTCACCACTGAATTTCCCAACAGTAATTTTCACAATCTATTGTGCATGGGATTGAGTCGGAGACCCTGAGCATGAAAATGATCTGCTTCAACATTGACTGCTAGCCCGTCCACTGTGTCTGGCAGCTGTCAGACAACAGTACTAGAGGAATCCCATTCTCAATTCAGCTATCAAGCACCCAGAAGCTCCCAATTCAAGTCCCTTGACCTTGAGGGCTTAGATGCCAGGGAAGTACAACAGATACATCTAATTGTAACTGACATTTTTAAAATGCAAGGCAGGGTTTCTTCGTACCCAAAGGGCAAGTGAGGCATTGGAAGTTCTTATTAGCAAATTTTCCTGCCTGCGGGAACTTTATAATAGAAAAACAGAAGCAGAATATGGTTAAGGAGTGGTGGGAAGGAGAGAGAAAGCCTCAAAGAATTACATCAGAACCATAATTTTTAGTATTTCCACATTAACCAGTTGAAGAATGGATTTAGAACAAAATTATTGTGGCCTTTAGCCAAATGAAATCTATTTATGATCAATATGACAGATGAAGATGTAATTCTTTTTTCTTGACAGCCAGGGAAAACAAGGAGATGATAATAATAAAAGATGCAAAAAAAGGGGGTTATTTTCTTCTGGGAGAACTCTGCATTATGTTAACCTCTTGTAATGGGATGTGGGAATGACATCAGAGGCAGCTGAATCCACAAAAGGAATATGGACGGGACCTTCCTTGGTTTTTTGGACTGTATAGTTGAGGGAGGAGAGACCTACTTCCAGATTTGCAACATTTAGGAGAAGGGGAGAAGATAGCGAAGAATTCTTCATATTTGCCTTGATTAGTAGAGACAGGAGGGAAGGAAGGAAGGAAGGAAGGAAGGAAGGAAGGAAGGAAGGAAGGAAGGAAGGAAGGAAGGAAGGAAGGACATTGTTTTTAGACGGTTTCCATTCATGATGCTGTTATGTCCAGATGCATATCATTTACAAACTATTATCCTGAAATATATTCTATTTCAATTCAAGGTATTCCAAAATTGTGTGTTTCTATCTGTAAAGCAGAGGTTTCAAGCTGCCGGCCTGCGGGCCAGATGCGTCACGCCAAAACCACGCCCACCTCATTGCCGGCAATGGAAAAAAAGTCACGATACGTCTTGACACGTCACATGACGTTGCGGGTTTGACACCCGTGCTGTGAAGGGAGCAAGTCTCTTTGGCCTAGAGACCGTTTTTGTTATTTTTCTTTTGTTATTATGGATAAAAATTGTTACAGCAGCAAAAAAAAGTAAATGTTATAAAATAAAATTGCCAGCTGCTATCGCAAATCTAATTCTGCCTCCATCCCAAAGATGAGTAAAAGCCGGTAGAAAAACTATGGAAAGGCAAAACACAGCCTAAAGTGTGTAGTGATATTTGGTATGCATGTAAACAACTTTGGGGAAGAGAATAAGAGTCCCCCCTCCTTATTATAATTCCTACTCTGAGTCTAGGAAGAAGGCCTGAGTTTAATATTTTTTGGGTTCTACGAGACAAGTCGTGTTGCATACTGACATTTAATGACCCCCATGAGGAAAAAGCATTTGAGAAACTGACTTACAGTTAACCAGAAGAAATAAAAGAGGAAACTTCCATTCTGCAGAAAATAAAAGAAGGAATATTCTTACACACAAACAACCACCACCGTTTTAAACCTGTTGCAAAAATATTGTCTTACACAATTCACAAAGATCATTAATTCAACTAGCTGTGTATTATGTACTTTAATGTGGAGTAAGTCTTCTGCAGCTCTGGATGAATTATTTTTTGGACTACTGGAGAATGAAACTAGAATCTTCTTCAAATGAAACTTAAATCTGTTACTGGATTAGGGTTTTCCATAATAACAAATCCATTTCTCAAATGTATTTTATTAGCTCCCCCCCCCAGCTTTGCAGTAGGAGGTTTTCAGCTCATTCCGTAATAGAAATTTAGCAGAAAAGGGAAAAAGGGAAAAGGAGGAGGGTGGAAGTGGTCACACAATACAGCAGAAATGTTAATAGAAAACACTAATCAAATCCCCCATAACTTGTGAAAAATGATTTCACTGCACCCACTCTGAAGATTCAAGGAATTTTGGTCTACCAGTATTCGACTCCACAATCATTGTGAATTTGTACAAAATGCTTAGCCTTTTATGGCTAGGCTCAGCTCAATCCCAAACCAAACTAAATCCAAAAATGCTAAGGAATTCCTGGAAGCTTGACATTCATACAAATCAGCCATCAAAAGACACAAAGAAATAAACCACATGTACACACCATTCAAAAGAGACAATAAAAAAAGTTAAGAAGAAAACAAAAGGATAGAACGCATCCTCTCCAGCAACTAGCACCCCAAAAAGCAGGGATTGAGATCATGCAAACAATCAAGCAGAAAACAATACCCTAATCAAGGGACTATCGAGGAGAAAACTGTAGCCCCTCCAATGCTGACAGGCCAAGCTACTATATAGAGTTTGCCTGAAATACGGCACTTTAACCACTGCGCCATCAGGGCTCCAACTTATTGAAAGTAGCAATCCTACAGGGACCCTCTATATTGAAAACAGAGTCCATTGGTCACCCAACACCATGGCAACTTTCAAACATGTGGACTTCAACTCCCAGAATTCTCCAGCCAGTTCAATTCTGGGAGTTGTAGTCCACACATTTTAAAGTTACCAAACTTGAGAAAGCCTGCTGTACAGGGACTGGAATGAGAAGACCATATGCTGAAATCTATCACATGCAGCATTCTCTCTCGCATCAAGATTTGGTCATTGAGATGATCAATTGTACGACCGTGAATGGTATGAAGTGCCTTAAGATAAATTGCATCCATTGTACCCGTAAGAAGTACACGTCGTTTTCTCCTCCAATCTGCTGGCAAATATTACAATGCAAAATGAAAGCTTTGCTTAGCTTTTCTGAGAAACAAATAGAGAATGCATTGGGAATTCTGATGGACTGGCACAAACCATTATCTGTCTTTCAAAATAAGAGGCACCATGCCATTGTTTTAATCAATAATGTATTATTTCCCTCCTCGCTCCCCAGACGTTTTCTAGACTCGTGTTTATTGTGTGTAAATAGGATTCCCCCCCCTCCTTCTATCTTCTTTCCTTTTTTGCGGTGATCTGAATGTATTCGGTTAATGCAGCTGACACAAAACATGTGAAATGTGCCAGCTGCCCTGCGAGACCTCTGGGAAAATGAGACTATGTTTCTTTGACAAAGCCACCCTCCTAAACAAAAAACAACAACAATAAAAAAAAAGGCAAAGGAAATAGAAATAACAGAAAGCAGAAGCTGAATGATGTGGGGATCAAAGCCGGAAAGCTTGCAAAGAAGAAGAATAAAAAAAAAAGACAGAGAGAGAGAGAGAAAAAAGAAAACAGGCTGGCATCAAACACCACAATGCCATCTCTAGCTTACATTATTGTGACGTGAATGTTAAATATTATTATAACCTTAAATGAAGATGTCAGTCAAAGAGAAAAGAAAGAAAGAATGAGGAGGTAGAGGAACTTTTTTTTCTTTCTTGTTCCACCTGCCTCTTTCTTCTACTCCAAAAAGATGAGTCCAGGGTGACACATTTTCACTGGGGAAGGAATTCCTCAGGGTGCTTTTAGGGTAGGGCAAGAATGGTGTGCAGTTAACAAATAGGCTGGCTTGGTCACTCAACAGCGAGACACTGGTGAAGCGGGCACAGCAGCGCCTGCATTTTCTGCGTCGCATAAGAAAAACACATCTTCCTTCCCCCGTCCTTACCACTTTCTACAGAGGGACGATCGAGAGCATCCTGTCATACAGCATCACAGTCTGGTTTGGAAGCATCCCTGCTTCAGACAGGAAGGCGGTGCAGAGAGTGGTGAGGATGGCTGAAAAGATCATTGGCAGTTCCCTCCCTCCCATCCAGGACATGGCACATAAGCATTGCTTGAGCAGGGTCCGTAAGATTATCTGGGACACTACACATCCTCTTCATGACCTGTTTTCCTTGTTACCTTCTGGGAGGAGGCTCCATAGTATCCGAAGCAGAACATCCAGATTCAGTCACACTTTTGTTCCATACAGTATTAACCTTGTGAACTCTCAAGCTTCCTCCTTCCGTTATGTATTCAAGATGGACAGTGATTAATATTTATATATTACTTATAGGTAAGGGTGTAGGTCTATACATATGTTGGATATAGTATGTTTTAAATGTGTGTTATGTATGTGTACACTTTGAGAACAAGCAACTAAATTTCATTTTTAATGTGTGCCATTGTGCCCACAGGAAAAAATGACAATAAAGGTTTATCTAATCTCTCCCATCCTCATGTTTCTGACTAAAAGTGCATCTTAAGAGGAGATCAGCTCACAGGTTTTGCTAACTTGAGAAACTTTACAACTGGTTGCTCACAAACATCCCTCTTTAGAAAATCTTACCAGATTGGAAGCTCTGCCACCAAAACATGATGCCCTGGACATGATTTAAGGGCATGTCCTCATTCAGGGTTGGAGAACATATAACCTACATGCATCCATGTCCATGCATCCAATTTTTGATGTTCTCTTTATGGTTAGAGAAAAGGAACTGTAGGCAATGATACTCTATAATAAGGTAACTATAAATCTTATTTTTTCTTCTTTTCCTCCTTCAAATCACGGCCACCAGTTTTACTAGATCTTCAGCAATCTTGATGTAGAGCAGGGGTGTTAAACTGCCAGCCCATGGGCCGGACACATCACGAGGAAACCGCGCCCACCCCATTACTGGCAATGGGAAAAAAGCTTTGATACGTCGCACGACGTCACGTGACGTCGCGAGTTTGACATGTCTGATGTAGACCTTCATGAATCCCTGCCCTCCTATTTACACATCTGGTAGTTAAATTCCACAGAGACATATTCATCTCCTAGTGACTCCATTGACAACCCATTGACTCACTTGACTGGTTTATTTCAACCTATCACCAGCAACAACTCACAGCTCTTTTAAGGACAAGCCTCCAAGCTCTGATTCCATTCATCCATCCATTCACTCATCTGTTCTCTTCCCCCTTTCATGATCTTATGTATGTTTGTTATTGCCTTCCTCCATAAGATTAATCTCCTCTTTATTTCCTCAATGTTTTTATTCTCAAGTACAGCCCCCTCTTGCCCCCAGAAAATCTCTGTTTATCACCTTCACTTAGTTAGAGCCAACGAAGCTTCACTAAGTGTGTCAGCTGGCATTTCCTTTGTCTTCTTCATGTATATGAAATGGCACACCTGGGATATAAATCGGATCTGCATCTTAGAACAACGCACCCTGTTGCAGCTCTTATGTGGTCCTCAGAGGAGGAGACTTAATAAAAAAAACTATTTGTGGCAACAATAGAGAGCTGCTATTCTCATCTCTATCTGGGCACCATTGATGTAAATGGCCAAAAGGTGTTACTTGCATTCAATGGGAGAAAGTTGTCAACAGGAATCAGTGGAGTGCTTTGCAAAAGGAATGAAGAAATAAACTAGGTGTGCAGGCACAATGTAGTTATGTCCAGGCATGTGCAACAAACATTGCAGGAAAAGCCTTGTTTACTGAAAGCACTATATTAATGTAAATGGTTATGATAATTGCTAAATGTCCCCCACAACTTTTAAACCCGCCACATGGAAAATTGGAAAACTTGGCATCTGGTCTTCAGCATTTATTTTTAGAAACAAATCAGTGAGACATTTATTTGGCAAATGAATGTGAGATCATGAAACCTGGCCAGATTCATACCTTCCTAACTCCATTTAGGCAGCTCCGAACTCCTTTTATTAGTTTAAATGGGTCCAGGCATGTTAATTAGCCTTCATTATTTTGTTTTAGGGCTAAAAATATCCTATTATACTGTCCATAAGCTGCCATTGTTGCTTAGAAGTGGTTGCTGACTTCTGCTACCCCCGAAGCAGCACAGAATATATATTTTTTAAAAATAGCCCTGTATATCTATTTTCTCAGAACTGCCTTTCTAGAGTTGCAGTCTGTATCCAACATGATCAGCCAATAATAATAATAATAATAACAGCAATACTAATATAGAACAGCTTGCATCCTGAGACAATACTTCTAATGCTATCAAACACCAACATCCCAGTTCCTTGGGAGGGACAGGTGGATAAAATGCCACATCCAGTCCAGACACCTGAGTGACATAATTATGAACCATAATACCCCATCCTTTTAGTACACATTTTTAAATACAACCTGAAAGTTATATATTTGGGGAAGAAATTGTACCACAATTTGAAAAGGCCATATTTTTTTATGCTTCCATTTAAAAGACTAAAAAGATGGAGCGTGGTTCACCTTTAGGGATACTCATTAGCTATTGAGAAGGCGGATATCTCACATTCCACAACCCAAGTTAAGGATAGAAAGACCAAGTTTATGTAGCTGCTAATGTCAACAGTCTCACTTTTTATCAAACTTTTCTGCTACTGGTTTTGTAAATTGCTCCGGCATAAACTTTTAAAATGCATTATTTTTTTTCTGATGTAAGCTCTTTCTTTAAATGTTACTACCATATGGTTCGTTCTTATTCCCATCACTACCACTTACAGCATATACTAGGTTACTCCTTTTAAATATAGCACCCATGATGCTGCTATGTCAGTTGAGAGTAGAGCAAAGAAATCACTCCCAGAATTAATTTCATTTGGCACCTTATTACCCTGATGTAGAACTTTCCTGCATGGCAAATGAAGAATCTGAATCGCTATGACTCTTGTCTTTCCAGGATGTCACTCTTCCACAGAAGAAGATAAAATTACACTTGACCAGAAGCAGTTATGCCTCAAACATGCCTTCACACCGAGGGATATACCCTGTTCTCATCATTCCCTTGTGGGTTGCTTCGTCCCTTCCCTGTTATATTTTTAATGTCTCAAATAAAGTCCTCATTAGCTCCACATAATGAACTTTTACTGGCTGAAATGATGGAGTCCAATCTTGGGAAAAATTTGGGCTTGAATTACTGTTAAACAGACTGTGACTGTAACCTTCAGCAGTGAAGGTCAGGAGCAGCATGAGGAAGATGTGATTTGCTGCCATTTATGCCTTGATAGAAAAGTGATGGAGGGTGTAATTGCTGCCATGGCATTACTTGCTGCCAGTTGCTAGGCTCCTACATCCAAGAAATTAAAGTCAGGCAAAGTCACTGAAAGCAAAGCCTTTCTCTGCCCGGTTCTTTGCAGGATTTATAGCAATAAAGGGGGGGGGAATTCAAATATACAGCTTGGTGCGGTGGTTAAGGCACTAGGCTAAAAACTGGGTGAGCATGAATTCTAGTCCTGCTTTGGGCATGAAGAGAGCTGGGGGGGCCACTCGCTCTCAGCCCTAGGAAGGAGACCAGGGCAAGCCTTTGTGCAGGAGCTAAGCTGCAATGACTCAAAGGCAACATAAAAATGGAAAGAAGGAAGGAAGGAAGGAAGGAAGGAAGGAAGGAAGGAAGGAAGGAAGGAAGGAAGGAAGGAAGGAAGGAAGGAAGGAAGGAAGGAAGGAAGGAAGAAGAAGGAAGGAAGGAAGGAAAATGGAAGAAGGAAGGGGAGAGAGGGAGGGAGGGAGAGAGGGAAGGGTTATCCCATGGTAGATGAGGCAGAAAATAAAATTGTTAGAAAGGAAGGAAGGAAGGAAAGGAAGGAAGAAGGAAGGAAGGCAGGAAGGAAGGAAGGAGCGGAGGGAGGGAGGGGAGGGAGGCGGGAAGGAAGGGTTATCCCATGGTAAGATGGGCAGCCAATAAATTTTATAAGGAAGGAAGGAAGGAAGGAAGGAAGGAAGGAAGGAAGGAAGGAAGGAAGGAAGGAAGGAAGGAAGGAAGGAAGGAAGGAAGGAAGGAAGGAAGGAAGGGTGATTCAGATCTATACAATCAAGATCACGAGAGGAGATCAAGGATGTGACTTGAAAGAAATGTGGGAAAATAATATCAACAATCTGAATGAATGAGAATAGATGGTACTGGATAATCTTCCAAGATGCCAGAAATATAAGACAATATAATAGTATGTGGAAATGACCTTGGGAGACAGGAGAAAGACCCGCAGAGTAGACAATGGTCAAATAAGCAGCCGCTGAATCTGCAGAAGGAATGGATGGCCTGGCAAATGCCCCAATTAGAATCGGTAAAAAACACACCTTGTTTTCTTTGTGGGTACTGAAAAGCTTATCCAGTATTTTACCATTCGTTAGCAGTTGTTGCCAACACAGTCCAACTACTTTTGCTACTGATTTCTTAGATGAGTGGAGCTCTTACATTTATGTATTACACTACTTTCAGTCCTATTGGGCGGAGCCAGAGTTGTGATTTTGGCACTAACATCTGCTAAAGAATCTAATGGAAGCATCTTTATGGTTGGAAACAAAGATCCACATCTGGAAGGGAATCCCAACACTCTGGCTGTCTCAGCATTAGAATCAAAAATCCAACTGGCCATAAGGGAGATTAGGGAGACAGGAAGATGGAGCTTGGTTGTCAGTGTGATGGGAACATTTCTCTTTCTGCCAGGAAACCAGGTTAGTTATTTATTTGATTATCACAGGAGAAAGATGACTACCTCAAGAGCATTAAAACAAAAATAAATATTCATTGAAGCAAATGGTCCTCTCTTTCTCTCTCTCTCTTTGGGTGCATCCAACATTCCATGTTCAAAACAGCACAAAAAATTATAGGCCTTGATACCAAAGTGACAAGTGAAAGGTAGAGAGAATCCTAATTCACAATAGTTAATAATACAGCCCCGCACATGTTATTAAGCAAACAACAGCATTGATCCCAAAAAAGAGGCCTTTGTAATTCCAGACAGCATCCAAGCAAGAGAGGTCACCAACAGTTATAGCTATCATCCTCCTTCCATTTCTGAATCTAATTGCTTTGAAGATCATGACAATATAGAATGCTCTTCTAAGGAAAATGGGAATTTATTTACAGAATGTTTTCTGTAACCATAGACCTGTATTATTATATAGCACTACTTTCCCCGGGTATTCAATTTCACTGCTGCTTACAACAAAGGAGTGAAATTGTACAGGCAGATTTGTATATATCCTTTGAAAGACTTATATCTTGTCTTCATAGCCCATTGTGCTTCTTATGAGATGGGATGTATCATTTTAGAAATGAAGACGCTACTGAATCTTGTCTGCAGTTAGACTATTCCCCCCTCCCACCTGTAAAAACATAGAGCAAAGTAATGAAAAAAGTGCTCCCAGATCATTCACATTCTCTGAATCTAGTTTTCTCATTTAATTTGCCTTAATCCAGGTGTTCTGGGTGTAGTAAGACCACACCTGGAATACTGCCAGTTTGGGTCATCACATTACTAAAAAGATGTTAAGACTTTGGGAAAAGTGCAGAGAAGAGCAACAAAGATGATTAAGGGCCTGGAGACTAAAACATACGAAGAACGGTTGCAGGAATTGGGTATGGCTAGTCTAGAGAAAAGAAGGACTAGGGGTGACACGATAGCTGTGTTCCAGTATTTGAGGAGCTGCCACAAAGAAGAGGGAGTCAATTTATTTTCAAAAGCATCAGAAGGCAAGACAAGAAACAATGGATGGAAACTAATCAAGGAGAGAACCCATGTGGAAATAAGGAGAAATTTCCTAACAGTGAGAACAATTAACCAGTGGAACGGCTTACCTTCAGAAATTGTGGGTGCTTCATCACTGGAGGTTTTTAAGAAGGGACTGGACAGCCACTTGTTTGAAATGGTATGGGGTCTCCTGCTTGAACAGGGGGCTGGACTAGAAGACCTCCAAGATCCCTTCCAGCTCTATTCTGTGTTCTAACTTTCCACTTCTTTAGCCTGTTCATGCTAAGGGGAACCAGTTCATGAATAGCTAAGTCTGAAAACTATACTCATCCTCACAAAGCAGGAAGGTGAAAAAAAGTAAATTAAATAAATATCAAATTCATTTCTGAAGCTATTGAATATTGAATTACTTAGTCTGTGTTTATTCAACCAATACTAATAATTGGTTTTAAAGCCAAAGTATGGGAAGATTTCCCTAATACAAATTCATGTTTTCAAATTTATGTATGCATATATATCATCCTTCTTAAGCAGCTAAATGGTGAAGGGGTGTCACCCCCCTCATTTAATCCTCCTATCAGCTTTGGGAATTAAGCTGGAGGTCTGTGGTCAAGTGGGACCTTGAATTAGGATTGACCTGTTCCAAGTCAGCAACTTAAACACTACATGGTGTTGAAAGAATGTGGGCTAAGGAACTCGAGTGCCAAGAATTTGTCATTTATCTTGACACTTAAGTATGATACAGCCATCTACTTGCTGTACACAGATAGTCCTTGACTAACAATCCACAACTGGGACCGGAACTCCCATTGCTGAGCAAGGCACTTGTTAAATGAGTCTTGCCCAATTTTACAAAATAATAGAATAACAGAGTCGGAAGGGACCTTGTGGGCCTTCTAGTCCACCCCCTCTGCTCAGGCAGGAAACCCTATACCATTCTGGACAATCTTTTTTGAAAAACCTCCCATGTTGGAGCACCCACAATTTCTGGAGGCAAGTCGTTCCACCAATTAATTGTTATAACGGTCAAGAAATTCCTCCTTAGTTCTAGGTTGCTTCTCTCCTTGATTGGTTTCCATCCGTTGCTTCTTGTCCTGCCGTCAGTTGCTTTGGAGAATAAGTTGACCCCCTCTTCTTTGTGGCAGCCCCTTAGATATTGGAAGACTGCTATCATGTCACTCCTAGTCCTCCTTTTCATTAAACTAGACGTACCCAATTCCTGCAACTGCTCTTCATACGTTTTAGCCTCCCGTCCCCTAATCATCACAACCTTTTTTTTTGATACGGTTGTTTGACTTGCTGTGAATCACCACGGTTATCAAGCAAAACAGTCTTTCTCCTTGGCTTTGGTTATTGGAAGGCAACTATGAAGGTCACAAAGGGTGATCATGTGACTTCTAAGATGCTGCAACCATTGTAAATACATGCTGGTTGCCATGTGCCTGAATTCTGATCACATGACATGGGGACTCTGTGACAGTCCTATGTTGGAGGACAGGCTGTAAGTCTCTGTAGCACCATCGTAACTTCAAATTAAACAAATGGTTTTAGGTCAAGGGCTATCTGTAGAGGGGTCTACAATCTGAACATCCAGCTATATGTATATTCTCTGTGCAATGCATTTTAGCTACCTGCACCCAAATGGGCTTAGTGTTTCACTGCAAATCTTCCCATCAATAGGGGAAACCAGGAGGGAAGGAATGGAGCCAAGATCATGTACCTTTATCTGCTCCATACAGGTAGGATTTTAAAATGATTGAAGGAGGCTAAATAATGAACGTGGGAGAAAAGAGGGTAGTAAATCATATGCTGGGAAACAAATCCAGTTTTAAAATGGCAGGGACTGCTCTGTTTGGATGCTGTAGAAGGGGAAGATGGGTGCCGAAGTTCAGGTTCACAGACTCCATATTTCCAGGCTGCTTACTGATCCCCAATTGTCTTGTGAACATCTACCCATCAGCTTGGTGGGTAATTTACTGATTCATTAGTCACCCCTGACTTATCCTGCCATTGTTAACTAACGAGTCGGAAATTACCTTTATTTTGTTCTGTTATCAGGAGTTTGCAGGGCCCTTTCTGCTTTCTACTTCAGTTGTTCTCCATCAGACCAGAGAACGTGGGCAAGCCACAATCGGCACGTGCTTGAATGTTGAGAAAGAGACAACAAGAGGAAGCGCCCGCCAGAGACGTCACAGAAATGTGCCAGGCAGCACAGATGGCCAGCCAAGCATCCAAAGGCTTATTCCGGCAACTCGCCTCTTTCTGAACAGTGACTGTATTGTCATCGTACGCTAACAAGCAGGCCTGTCCCAAATTCCTACAATCAAAGCTCTTCTGGGTGAGGCCTGGCAAACCTGTGAGGACACTCATGCCAAAACTAGAAGAATAATGAGCCTTCCAGATGGGAGGAATTTGATGTGCTGGTGAAGACAAATGCAGGGAGGTGGAAAGACCTGTGAAGCGCAGTAGAGCATTCCAGCTATTAAAAAAAAAAAAAAAGTCAGAAATTTTAAAAAGATAAAATAAAAAGAAGGAAGGAAATGTGCAATGTCCCACATCCTCATTGAGGCATGGGAAGCATCTATTTTTGCAAAAGCATTTTCATTAGATAATAATAAAGTTGGAAGGGACCTTGGAGGTTATCCAGTCCAACCCCCTACTCAGGTAGGAAACCCTATGGCAGAGGTCCCCAACCTTTTGGGCACCAGGGACCGGTTCCGTGGAGAGAGGTTTTTCTGTGGACCGGAGGGTGCGTGGTTTTGTGTGCTGCCTGCATCTCGTGGATGGGGCTTTGCTTGTTTGTGTGGACCGGTTGCTGGCATGCAGTGGACCAGAACTGGTCCATGGACCGGCGGTTGGGGACCCCTGCCCTATTCCATTTCAGACAAATGGCTGTCCAGTCTCTTCTTAAAAACTTCCAGTGTTGGAGCATTCACAAATGACACAGATCTCTCTCTCTCTCTCTCTCTCTCTCTCTCTCTCTCTCCCTCCCTCCCTCCCTCCCTCCCTCCTCCCCCCTTTGCATTGATAAAACTAACTTGAACTTCAGAAACAAGCACATAAACCAGAATAAAATTATCATTCAGCATTTTCGTTTCTCAAAATTCTGCATTATATGCCTCTGTGTGTGTTTTTTTTAAATAATCACAGAAATAGTGTTGAATATGCTTGGTTGTTTGCTTGCAGATGTTTGATTGCTCAACTAGGTAATATCATCAATGGGAGTAACTCTGGGGTTTTCTTCCTCTTTATATTCAGTAGCTTCCCCTACCCATTTTGGTGGGGTGTGGTTTTCTCCTTGGTAGTTCCCTGACTGTTTCCTGCTTCGTTGTTTTTCTGGTATTAATCCCTGCTTATCTAGCGTTGGCTGATGGGGAGGATGTGTTCTGGTCTTTTTGTTCCCTTCTTATATTTTTTTATTGTCTCTGTTGAATGATGTGTAAATATGATTTATCTCCATGTTACTTAGAAATGTTGTATGGTGTGTAAACATGATTTATCTCTATGTTATCTAGCTTATACTCTACCCAGCTTGGTTAATGAAACATTTGCAAGCAAGCAACCAAGCTTAGAGAGCACCAAGGACTCCACAGTTCAGTTCTGAGCCACAGATGTTATCTTATATTAGAAATAGTGTAATAAAAATGACATATATTAGAGCAACATTCCCACATCTAACACCCATCTGTACATCTGTATTGATACAGCACGGCCAACAATGTATACTTTGGCTTCCAATAAACGGTTCTCTGGTATATGACCCCATCATTCTTCCAGAAGTTTGAACTGGAAGTTCTGGGTATAGATTTAAACCCATCATCTTTAATGGATGGGAGATATAAGTAGAAAGAAGCCAACAGTGCAAGGACAGTCTTCAATGGAGGCCATCGCCCAAGACCTTAGAAGAAGATGGAAGCCACGACAGCATTTCTGCTGCGTGTCTGAGCCATGTTCAAAATAGCTCAACCTTATTCCGATTCAGGCTCTTCTTAAAGACCAACAGGATGAGTGAAAAGATAGGGGGATTTTTCTTTTTTCTTTAAAAAAAAAAAAAGATTCCTTTTTCCTGGCAGTGGTCCAGCAGCATGACATAGAGGCTGCCCTCTTGCAAAGGCCCATAGCTCCAATTCACAATTACTGATATGAAGGGAAGCAGGCCTTGGGGTAATTTTTCTAAATCTCCTTGAACAATGCAATAGCAGTGACAGGCCGCGTTCAGCTGCGAAGCCAGCCTCGTTTGCTTCCAGAGAGGGTTTTCTTTCTTTTTTCAAACTGGTATAAAAAAGAAAGGCATGAATAAATTGTGATTTATGGGATGTCAGGCTGGTTTTTCCCCCCCTTCTCTTCCCCATATACCATACTCGATATATTCTCTCTGCTCCTCAAACAACTGTTTGCAGGTTGCAGATGGGAATTCCTTTGAGAGTAGAATCTTAAATAGCAGGCTTAGAGGGGGAGAAGGGGAACAGTGGTAGGAAAAGAGGATAGAGGGAGAGGGAATAAAGGAAGACTCTAGTTCTCCTTCATCCTGGCTAGATGTATAAATGCTAAGAGGGAAATTGTTTAAGTCAACCATACTTTTGGAAATTGCAAATAGAGCAGTATGTGTAGAGGGTAGAGGGAATGGCCTTGTAGGACAGGAGAGAGAGAACTACTAACAAGACAAAGGGCAGATAAGAAGAGCCAAAAAAAAAAAAAACCCCCAAGAAAAAATCTCAGTCAAGTCCCTCCCTAGTTCACACAAAGACAAAATGAGGAAGGGGGAAGCACAGTTCAGTGGGATCTGCAAATATTGCAGTATTGTTCCATTTCTTTATTTTTGTGAACCGGCTCTGTCTTTCTATAGGTGATGCATTTTATGTATCATCTTACTCCTAATTGCCAGCCAGCATTTCTTGTCTCACTCCTAGTTTGCTTTGGCCTATTTCATGGGTGTGCCCTTGGAATATTTATCTGCCCAAAGGCTAACATCTTGCAAATGCAGCTCCCTCTTGCATATGAACAGTGTCCCTGGGGTTTGCATAAGCAGTCATGTTCATATTTAAATTTTGGAAACAAAATAAATGATTTAGAAGAAGAGAACATCACAGGATCTTTAGCATTCTAAAGAATCAGATCTTACTGACATTTTATGTAGGGTGTCAGTAACAACCAAGATTCTTTTATCCAATCTTTTTACTGCAAACATGCATACTCAAATCACCAAAATCACCAAATCACCAAAATTAAAAAAATAACTAGAGATTGGTATAAATTCTTCCCTGACATGATGCATGCAATTCATGAATGCCAGACATTTCAGAAACAATCCAGTGCACTATCCTACTTTCTCAGTATAGGTTCTCCTGCTTGAGCAGGGGGCTGGACTAGAAGACCTCCAAGATCCTATCCTATCCTATCCTATCCTATCCTATCCTATCCTATCCTATCCTATCCTATCCTATCCTATCCTATCCTATCCTATCCTATCCTATCCTATCCTGCCCAGCTTGGTCTTCTAGGAAAGAAAGATTCTTGACTCCATTTGTAGCAAAAATAATACTTTTCTTAAAAGCCAAGTGGTTACAGTAAAGCAAAGCCAGAACTAAGGTTCCCCAGTTAACTTTCCCTTTTCCATCCCACCCCCATGTTATCTACCTTTTGTCCAATTGCATTTGAAGAAGTTGTTTTGGTAACTGTCCCTTCAACGGCTGGACAGTGAGCTGTTACATTCCATTCCCAGGCCTATGGCCTTGGGATGGTGAGCTGATGTCTCAGGATGGCACGGTGTGTAGTTTCTGTTTCCCCTTTCCCACGGTTCCCTCCCCTCATAGTTTATGGCAGGCTGGCATCTAGTGAAGCAAGGCTGGAGTGAAGGATGGCAGTTCTGACAACTATGTTTGCTCATAACATACTTCACCTGGATGTGCAATTATTCTGAGTTTACAAAATGCACAAAAGCATGAACTAATGTAATAGGCTGGGTTTCACCCCACGTGTTAGACCACAAAACCATTCAAACAACAATAACAAAACGATAACTTTAACTAGGTTTAATATTTTGCATGGACCCAGTGTCAGGTCTGCCAGCTTCAGCACCTCGGACAGCACTTCTGCCAGGATCCTGACATCAAAGGACGGGGGGGGGGGGGCTATATGGATTAGAGGGAGAGTGAGAATGGAAGAGAAGAGCCAGGAGGGGGGGGGAAATTGACAGGGGTGAGAATAACCAGCTACCTGTACCAGTTTGCTCTGGACTTCAAGGACAACTGGCCTGAGAAAGAGCAGATGGACTGCCCACTGTCAAATGGTTCCCAAAACATCCAAAGGCCTTGCTATTGGATAATGATGACTGACTCAAGGGGGTGGACCAGGAGGGAAGGAAAGATCCGGTACTTTTTGCGGGATTGCTTCAGATCCCGCCTCTCTGCCTTGCGACCGTTCTACTCTAGGTAAAAGTACCTTCAACCCAATGGAGTCTAGGGTCTTTCTTTCCTAGAGTTAGATTTGGGGCAGTTCTGACACACAGTCAGTAGGTCTTTCATTAACCGTGTGTGTGCGTTCTGTTAACATGTTGAGTGGGTGTTCTCATAAGTGGCAGATGTTAGCGGTGTGAACTGCCTACATCTAAATAAATAAATAAAAAAATCCTAGCATAATTAGGAAAAGTTGATTTCTTCTGTTATATGTACAGGGGTGTGTGTGTCAACATTTCCCCACTGTATCATGTCTATAAACTTAAATTAGGCCTTTTTTTTTTGCATAGGAATTGTTTTAATGAAATTTCACTGACTATTCATTCCCTGTCCTTGGAGTGGCGCAACAGCCCCCATCAACCTGCTTTTATTTGCCTGTAGGACTTTAACAATAAACAGTGCTCTCTCTAGCAGCTGAGAATAAGAAGGGCTATAAAAAGGTGCCTGCTCAAGTCAATGGTCATCATATAATAGAATTATCAGCAGCAACTTCACGTGCTGACGAATCTCCATTTCTTTCAACACAGGGGAGCTGGCGGTCTCATCTGAATTAACTATCTATTCGGCTTTGTTTTTAATTAAGCTCCTATCGTGTTCCTGAAAGGTCATGGATGAGTTAGTCCTTGTTTGAGACTAATCTAGAGAGATTTTCAAACTCAGCATTTCATGGCAAGACGCAAGCCCTCTCGGACACCTAGAGACCAAAGAGCAAAAATATTAAGAGCAAAGGTATGTTGAAAAGGTCACCCTTAGACTGCTGGATTCCTGTTTATTTGGTATGTAAGAGAATCCCACTCAACTTGGTCAAATGCCTTCTTGTATGCAGAAACATTTATATAATGATTATTGCTTTGGTGATTAAATTGAAAAAAGGTGTGGGTTTTTTTCAAAAAATAATAATACAAAACAATATTTTACAGTCTGAGTTAATTCCTGATCTTTTTCTTACTGATTTGGTAAACAAGATAGAAATTAGCACTAGAACTTTTTGGTCTTTAAACAATTAATGAATAAGAGAGAAAGAGAGGGGGAAAAGGAAAGGATACATTGCTGCTAATGCAGTTATTTTATCTTACAATTATTCTTTGATTTGTAGATTACTTTGTAAGGGTATTTCCATGCTTAAAAGTTTTTTTTTTAAATCAATAAATAATAATAAATAAAACAATATTTGTTTAAGAAAATTTATATAGACACCCAAACCCACTCTTGGTGACTCCAAGTGTCTTTGAAGGCTAAAACCCAAAACAAAAAGCAATAATGCTCCCATCCCCCTGGTGGCAACAATCAAATGTTGAGAGTTTGGAAAAAATTCAGAGAAGAGCAATTAAGATGACCAAAGGCCTGGAGACTAAAAAATAAGAAGAACAACTGCAGGACTTGGGTTTGGCTAGTCTAAAGAAAAGAAGAAATAGGGAAGACATGATAGCAGTGTTCCAGTATTTGGGGGGCTGCCACAAAGAAGAGGGGGTCAGGTTGTTCACCAAAGCACCAGAGGGAAGGACGAGAAACAATGGATGGAAATTGAGGAGAGAAGCAACCTGGAATTAAGGAGAAACTTCCTGACAGTGAGGACAATCAACCAGTGGAACAGCTTGCCTCCAGAAATCGTGGGTGCTCCATCACTGGAGATTTTTAAGAAGAGACTGGACATTCACCTGTCTGAGACGGTATAGGTCCTCCTGCTTGAGTAGGGGGCTGGACAAGAAGACCTCCAAGGTCCCTTCCAGCTCTATTCTATTCTATATTCTATATTCTAAATGAGCCACTTGATGAACTTCCTGTAATTGTGGGAACCTTAGGCCCATTGGCAGAACCATGACTTCCGCCTGTTCTCATGCTAACTTTGTTCCCTTTCACACTGAAACACAGGACAAAAAGGCAGCATCTTTTACTCCTCACTTTTATTCAAGCTCTAACAAAAACCAAGTGGACATTCAAAGAAAGCTGCAGAACGAATCTGTTATTTTCCAAAGTCTGCTAAATTTCCGCAACGAGGTGTCAGATGATCAGCCTGAATTTCTCAAGTTTGTTATAACCCTAAATTTATAAGCCAATATTCAGGAAAAAAAAAAAACCACTATACTCGGCCAATAACTTTAACAAAAGGCCACACTATGCTTCATTAATTCCTATATAAAATATAAAATCCATTTCAAACAAACAGCTGGATTAGAACTCAGCTATTTAATCTGTTGGCGGTTCTCGGAACACTTCCAGAAAGTTCTTGGCAAATACAATCTACAGTTAATAAATGCATTTAAATGTGTATATTGACAGGAAGTGTACATTTAAATAGTACTTTGTGATGGTGTTGGCAGCCATCTTGCTAGGTATGCGGGAGCTGCTGCTTTAAGCTCTTTCCCTGCATGGAAAGTGTCTGATGTGGCATCACTTCATTGCATCTGTGGAGAACTGAAACGTAACATCACAAATGCAGTAACTTGATTTGCAGGACATGGGACAGTTGACACGGGTCTTGCTGAGGCACTGGAGCTGTACAAACGGCTAATTTCCTTTATCTTAAATTGACCAAATTGATCCGGGAAGATGAGAAATGTAGCTCATATTCTACATGCATTAACTCTGTTTGGGCCAATCAGTATTCATAGAGAAGTCATTGCATAATTCTAAAGTAAATATAGTATGCCTGTTAGAAGAGAATATTTGTAGCTCAAGTTCGAACTGTGGGGTCCTTGGTGCTCTCTGAGCTTGGCGGTTTTCTTACAGATGTTTCATTACCCAAACTAGGTAACATCATCAGTGCTAGAAAGGAGAGGGGTTTGTTCACATTTTTTACATATTTGTGGCTTGCCCTGTCAGTGTTGGTGGGAATGTTTTTGGTGGTTCCTTGAGTGTCAAAATGACCAAAAGGAAGAAAAAAGTCCAAAATACCTCCTCACCAACAACCAATACCTAGATGAGCAGAGATTAACATTAGACCAACAATCAAGAAGTAAACAATACCCCATTCAAGGAATTGCCAATGCATCCAAAGAAGCTAATAGTAAACAGCAGTCTAATCAAGAACACCAAGAACACTCCCACCGACATTGACAGGGCAAGCCACCAGTGTATAAAAAGGAGAGCAAACCTCACTCCCTTCCAGCACTGATGATGTAACCTAGTTTGGTAATGAAACATCTGCAAGAAAACAACCAAGCTCAGAGAGCCCCAAGGACCCCACAGTTTTCCTCTTCCATCCTTTGCCTTCTCCTTCTCCTCCATTTCATAAATCCTACTCCCTTGGAGCACTGATGTTACCTAGCTTGATAATGAAACATCTGCAAGAAAACAACCAAGCTCAAAGACCACCAAGGACCCCACATACAGTATGGCCTTCAGTAGACCTGATATTAGAATAGTTAAAATAAAGAACAATGCAGATTATTTATAACATATACTTTTTATCTGAATGTATGTAAGTATACAGGATTGCCTTTTCTCAGATCTATGGATGTCTCAAGTGTCTCTTTATTTCGCTTCATTGGATTTAATTTGGCTACTGGCTGAGTATCCAGCTCCTTGGACTAGAAAAAAGGAATCGCATACTAAAAAAAAGCAGTGATCCCAAGGGACTAGCTTCAGAAAAAGGTTTCCAGGCTGTTAATCCTGTGATAGCTCACCCAAGACAAATCTAAAATGATTGTCCCTTTTTATATAACATACCTGGAACCATTGGAGTTGCATTACAAATGTATCTGTTCCGTGTTACAACAAAATGATGTCACAACAAAAACAAAATGCTGAGATAAATCTGCAAAAATCCTAGGCAACTAATTGGAAAATAAATAAATAAATGTATGAAGCAAATAAATAGGTTTGCTCACTGTCTCCTAATAAACAAATGTATTGGGCAGCTCTGCTCTGCTCATCTGGGGTCTACTCCACAAAAGCACAGTTAACAATATATTGTTTTTTTTTAAGATTTAAAAATCTTGGAGCACTAGGGAACTACCTGAGGTTTGGAAAAGAGCTGATGTGGTTCCCATCTTCAAAAAAAGGGGGAAAAACAGATCCAGGAAACTATAGACCAATTAGTCTAACATCAATACCTGGGAAGATACTGGAAAAAATCATAAAAAAATAGATCAGTGAACATCTAGAAACAAATAAAGTTATAACTAGTAGCCAGCACGGGTTTGTTAAAAACAGATAATGCCAAACCAATCTTATTTCATTCTTTGACAAAGTGACTAAATTAGTAGACCAGCAAAATGCTGTGGACATAGTATATTTAGACTTCAGCAAGGCATTTGACAAAGTAGATCACGACCTATTTCTTGGTAAACTAGAAAAATATGGGATTGACAGCATCACCACCAGATGGATTTGTAACTGGCTGACAAACCATACTCAACGAGTAGTCCTTAATGGTACTACATCCACATGGAGGGAAGTAAGCAGTGGGGTATCACAAGGTTCTGTCTTAGGCCCTATCTAACAAAATGATATTTAATGTGGAGAAAAGCAAAGTTTTACACCTGGGCAGGATAAACCAAAGGTACAAGTACAGATTAGGTAAAACCTGGCTCAAAAACAGTAACTGTGAGAGGGACCTTGGAGTCCTAGTGGACAATCACTTAAACATGAGTCAGCAGTGTGTGGTAACAGCCAAAAAAGCTAATACAATCCTTGGTTGTATAAACAGAATCAAAATCACGCGAAGGATTAGTACCACTTTATAAAGCCTTAGTAAGGCCACATCTGGAATACTGCATCCAGTCACCACATTACAAAAAAGACGTTGAGACTTTGGAAAAAGTGCAAAGAAGAGCAACTAAGATGATTAAAGGCCTGGAGACTAACCATATGAAGAATGGTTGCAGGATTTGGGAATGGCCAGTCTAGAGAAAAGAAGGACTAGGGGGAACATGACAGCAGTATTCCAGTATTTGAGATGCTGCCACAAAGAAAAGGGGGTCAACTTATTTTCTAAAGCACCAGAAGCCAAGATAAGTAACAATAGATGGAAACTAATCAAGGAGAGAAGCAACCTGGAATTAAGGAGAAACTTCCTAACAGGTTTTTAAGATGAGACTGGACAGCCACCTGAAATGATATAGGGTCTCCTGCTTGAACAGAGGGTTGGACTAGAAGACCTCCAAGGTCCCTTCCAGCTCTATTCTGATTGAAAGATTCTGCTGTATTGCTCAGTGTGTGTTTAACTGGCAAGGAATCACATTTACAGTGAGATCCTGTACATGTCTACTTGGAAAAAACTCTACTTAAGCTAGGGGATTCCTTCAAGGTAAATGGGTTAAATCCTATTGTCACTTGTTTTCTTTTTTTTATACATTCCAAATAAAAGAGTAACAAACTAAAAAACGAGCAAATCAACAAAATGCTACCATTTCACTGCTAACAAATTGGGCCACCAAACGGGAGGCAGACATATTTAACATTAATCATAACATCAGTTGAATGCAATTAAAGTAACTATAATGTTATTAAAAGACTAGAGTAATGTTTAACACACTGCTTCACATATAATAAATAAAAACATGATCTTACATTACTCAGAAACCTATCTGGTATTGGGAAAAACATCATCGGAAAAGCCCATTTAGCTGGATAAACAATATGCAAATAAGATGCAAGCCTACAATTCTGTTGAAGAAATTATTCATTTATTATGGGGTTTTTTAAAAGCATAACTCTTTTGAGTGTAATTGTCCTTGAATTGATATATTATGGAACTGTTTTGTTCTTTCGCAAATGAATCAGACTGAATTACTCTCTACATTATTCTCCCCAAAAAGAAAAATAACAGAGGATCTGAGAGGATAGAGAGTGAACATCTCAGAAGAATGATCCCAGGAAAGGATGTAGACAGAGACTTTTATACTGTGTGAACATGCGTGTGCACTTGTACATACACAAAGCAAATGCAGCCACTTTGTTTTGCAAATGAGAGGAAAGTAAGACTGAAGGCATTGCCTGTCTCCCTGCAGCTGCACTGTTGCCATGTGGCACTGTGGATAATGAGGCATCTGCTTGGTTTGACAGACTTCATCTGTTGCCACTTACCTGCTGTTGCCAAATTCCCAGCAACCTGTGTTCCACCCAGGCCCCAAAACTGTATGCAGACACTTTCCTATCTTGGCCACAATGCTCCCTTTTTGCTGCAAAATATCCTTCTTGGATGCATTCCAATATTATGGTGTGGGAGCAAGTATACATGATATTTATAGAAACACCACCGAGGCCAAGCACAAGTAGAACTGAAAAATAGTGGAATAAGGCATGCACTGACGCTTGACCAAAACATGCTCAAATTACAGAGAGGTCTACTTGTCTTCCGTCTGGTCTCCTTAAGCATCTTCCTCCCTGGATCTCTCCAGCTGTCGTGACTGGGAGGTGGGAGAAATCAGGACCAATGGGACAAACCAGAAGTTGAGAGCAACAAAAACCACCAGAGAGCAGAAGAAATATACTTCTTAAGAAAAGAGTCATCTAAGAAAGGAAGTTCTGTTAAAAATAGCAATAGCATTTAGACTTATATACTACTTCATATTGCTTTACAGCCCTCGCTAAGCCATTTACAGAGTCAGCATATTGCCCCCTCCCCCAACAATCTGGGTCCTCATTTTACCGACCTTCGGAAGGATGGAAGGCTGAGTCAACCTTGAGCTGGTCAGGATCGAACTCCTGGCAGTGGAATTCAGAGTTAGCCTGCAATACTTCATTCTCACCACTGTGCCACCACGGCTCTAAAATTACGTAGAAAATACTGACCTAATCTTAGAGCATGTTAGAAAGAGTCGCAAATATAACTCTGGGAATTAAAAGAAAATCAAGTACTGGTCCTCACTCTTTCGAAGGATTGAAAGACTCCCTTATAAGAGAATGTCTTCATTCCTTGATCAATGAAAACATGTATGTGTTCACTAAGGCAAGTCACCTGAAGAATTAAATTCTCTCTCTCCACTGAAAGCAACAGGGAAGAATCAGATAATCACTCCATACTTTCCTTCATTTACAGTGTACAGCAAACACCTTATTTGATCGAAAGGTAGGAATGTATTAAAATATATTCAAATTCAGCCTGGCCTGTTGATTAGTCATGGGTCTAAGTCTAGATGTGGAAGAGAAAGGTCAGGCTGGTTAAAGATGTAGGAAGCATCTTCTGCACTCTTAATGATCTAATTGTTTCAGCATTCAGTCGGGGTTGTTTTGTCTGCTGAACACTGAGGATTAAGGAAGAAAAGAAGCAAGGGAAACGTGCTCCTCAATCAATGAAAGATCAAACACTACTTTGTACCTCTCGCTACTTGATGTAATACTCCTGGCTCGTTGCAGTTGTGGTTTTCTTTAAAAAAGAAAAAAAAAACCCACAAAGGGAGATATTGTTTTATTATTATTAGTCATAAATCCCCACAACCCTGAATTTAATGTTTTAAACAAGCAGCAAGTACAAATGTCAAGGAAAAAAAAACATTTGTGGAAGTATGTTCTACAGATAAAATGTAGGATGTGTGTGTTAAGATTATACTAGTTAGTTACTGTGTACTAGAATGCCATTAACACATAGAGTTCCCAATGGAGAAAGATTGAAAGATTTGGCTTAGAGCAAATAAATCTTTCTACACCCCCCCCCGCTTCCCCCGCCCCAAAAGTAGTTTGGACCAGGCTGGAAAAGAACTGTTAGAATATCGAAGGAGGATTATTTGGATCAGTTCAAACAGAAGAAGGTGTCAAGTCCTGGGAAAATCAGGGTGATTCAGGCAGTTCAAATGAGTATAAAGATTTATTGCAAGCTTAAGCTCTCTACAAAAAACTGACCAACTAGTGGTCAAGGGAAATGAGCTGGAGATAAGAAAGGTATTCAAGGTGGGCTGGACTCAAATCTCTTGCAGGCGAGCAGGGAGTTGTGATTTATGATGCGTTTGATTCCTCCCTTGGGCTCAAGCCTGGTTATCTCATACAGAAGGCACTTTATCTTAGTTCCACCAAGGCGAGTATTGTCCTTTCTCCTTCTAGAATCTCAGGAATATCTACCTCCGCCATGAAGAAACATTATTCTACCATTGATCTTTGTGTGCCCTATGCTTTGCTTCAGATCCTGAAGTTGAAACTCAAGTACTTTGGCCACCTAATGAGAAGGAAGGACTCACTGGAGAAGAGCCTGATGCTGGGAAAGATGGAGGGCAATAGAAGAAGGGGACGACAGAGAACGAGGTGGCTGGATGGAGTCACTGAAGCAGT
Organism: Azemiops feae; assembly: GCA_023970755.1. Classification (NCBI taxonomy): domain Eukaryota; kingdom Metazoa; phylum Chordata; class Lepidosauria; order Squamata; family Viperidae; genus Azemiops; species Azemiops feae. The sequence continues at coordinate 990,748 of JALGBA010000572.1, read as the reverse complement.
AGGCGTGAGCTTAAATGGACTCCAGAAGACGGTAGAGGACAGGAAAGCCTGGAGGAACGTTGTCCATGGGGTCGCGATGGGTCGGACACGACTTCGCAACTAACAACAACAAATGCTTTGCTTCCTTCCCATCAGGCTCTGATCTATTTCACATCAACACGAAGTCACAAGGTATTGCTCCAGCCATGATTATTGGGTCTACTTAAGTTCTAACAGCTTTCCAGCCAAGAAATTTCTAGCTCTGCCACCTTTGAGGAATGCTATTATGACGTAAAGGAAATGTACAGCCTGCCTCAAGAATTCTCAAAGGTGCTCTTTCATAGTCAACTCAACTGTTTTCTCCTTGAGGAGGAGGAAGATGTTTTGCTTCTCATTCAAGGGGATGGAAGGATAGGTTCTGAAAGGATGGTGGTGACGGTGAAGGGTAAATGGAAGGATTATTTCTATATTATATTTCTTCATCCTTCCATCCACCCCCACCATCTTGTCAGAAGCTATCCTTCCATTCCCACCACCACCACCCAGACACAACTGATGAAGCTTCTTGGATGGAAAGTGAAAAGTCTTCTTCTTCTTCTTCAAGGAAAAAACAGTCCAGTTGCCTTTTGAAGGGGGAAAAAAAAAGCATCTTTGAGACAACTCTGACCTGGATGACTGAGAATCTCCATAGACATTGGCCTCAAATTTTGTTTCCGACTACAATAACCCCCAGAAATTTGGAAGACAGTGATCTATTTAAATATGCAAAACCCTCCAGTGTAGATGAGCTGAGAAATCTTTCTCTGCCTAGCAGCTGATAACTCTGAGAACGATTCTTAGGACAAAATTTCTGCCTGCAACTCATGCTTCTTTCTGCGTGACTTCACCACCGTATCTTCATGAAGGCGGCAATCCATTGATCCATCAACAAGGAGACCATCTGGGACGTTAATCCAAGCAAAAAAATAAAAAATGTCCAGCAAAACCCGGCCTTTTCATAAACCTCTATGTGTCTTTGAAAGGCAGATTATTGCCATTATCCTCATTTCCAACCCAAAGAAAATGAAACAGAAAATGCAATGTAATTTATTTTGAGGTCAGCGACAGATCTGTTAAGTGACAGTGTTAGCTACAGAAATTGAGGCCTCATGAATTCCAGAGTATATTTTATCATTATCCTTGCACTCATGTTCTAGTGCTGGCAACTTCCACAGAATATTTTACTGTGTGTATCTGCAGCCAAGAGACACCTGGATGGAACCTAAATGTTGATACTGGCAACGTGCATCATACTGGACTCTTTGTTTTATACAATTCTATGCGGCCTTTACTCATTAACCCTAGATCCCATCTGTCTGTTCATTTTTCTCTGGCTATCTCCCAACAAACTCCATGCCTATTAGTCCCGCACAGAAGCAGCTAAATAAAATGGAGATTCCACCAAGCAATTTAAAAAAAAAAAAAAAGTCTGAGGCTCTTCTGTGACATTTCCAAATTTCTGTGCTTTAATGCACTATGTTTAAAATGTGCTCATTTTGGAAGCCAGCAGGAAAAGCAATTTTCAGGTGCAGGGAAGGCAAGTAATGATGTTCCTTCAGCCCCAAGCTTGCAATTCACCTGAGTCTCTGGAACTACATTAAACATAGAGGAGGAAAGAAATATTCAGATGAAACACAGAGCGGAAGGTTCAGAGTGTGGAAGATGAAGGAAACCAAGAAAACAACAGCAAAAGAATGGATTGGTGATACTTGATAAACAAATTGGCAAAGCAGGTCATAAATTCATCCAGCTAAGGAAGTTCCATTATGCCAGCATTAATTAACAGTTGAGGTTAAAAAGAAAAAGCTGTGGAATTATTCATGTTGTCAACTTGCCCTAATGAAGACTAATGAAGTTTTGTCCCGTTTTATGACCTTTCTTCCCACAGTTGCTAAGGGAATCACCGCAGATGTTAAATTAATAATATGGTTGTTAAGTGAAACTGGCCTCCTCATTGACTTTGCTCAATGAGCATATTGAGTAATATTCAGCACAGGAGTAGAATGCTAAGGCCACCTTGGTAATAACTCTATTTATTTTCTTTCAACTCACTACCTGCAGATATTGGCGTTTATCAGAGGTGGCTGAAAATGTGCAAACTCTGTTCACATTTAGTTCCATTTTATGTATGCTGAAAAGCCATTCTCTTGCCTTTGAATGTAAGCAGCTCTTTGAGAAGGCTGCCAATGTCTGTTTATTATTTATTAATTTCTTCCCTTTCTAACCCAGATCTTCGTGAGGAAGACTACTCTGCCAGCTTAATTGAAGAACGCTGATTTATGAGAGAATGATAGACTATGACTAATTGTTAGGCCCAAGTTACCCATGACGATGCCAAGTGGGAATAATTTTATTGGGATAGATGGTCCATGCAATTGCCAATTCATTTAAAAGGCATTTAATCTTTGTGTCAGACCATTGTGAGTGCAGTTGCTTTTATGCCAGCTCCATTTTCACAAAAGCTGCAGAACATTGGTCTGCTAGAGCTGTGAGCTCTTGGCCCGGAGAACAGAGCAAGCACCTTGAAAATGAGGTGGCAGCTGTAAAAAAACAAAACCAAAACCTTTACATGGCCATGTGGCCTCATCAAATTTAAACTGGCCTCTCATTTGATTTTTGAATTTGAATTGGCTGCAATGCAACCACCAGGGCTATGAACAAGCTATTTCTAACCAGGGAAAGTGTTAATTTTGTTAAGCTCACGTGTTTCATCAGCCTGACCTAATTCACACTTCTTTGGCTGTTTGTTTGATCAAGATGCACTAGTCCAGGGGTAGGCAACCTTGGCTCTTTTATGACTCATGGACTTCAACTCCATAGCTGGCTCAGGAATTCTGGGAGTTGAAGTCCAAGAGTCATAAAAGAGCCAAAGTTGCCTATCCCTGCACTAGTCTTTGGATCTGGCAGTTCTCTAGACTCCCGATCTTGGCAACGTTAAGACACGTGGACTTCAACTCCCAAAATTTCCCAGCCGTTTCCCATGCTGGTTCGGGAATTCTGGAAATTGAAGTCCACACTGCCAAGATTGGGAACCCTTGTGCTAGACCAGGCGTGTCAAACTGCTGGCCCGCTGGCCGGATGCATCATACCAAAACCGTGCCCACCCCATTGCCGGCAATGGCAAAAAAAAGCCGCGATACATTGCGACACGTCACATGACGTTGCGAGTTTGACACCCCTGTGCTAGTCTACTCAGCCTCATTCTCAATGGAAAGAATGGAAATAAAATGGTGGCCTGTATTTTGGAAAGCTATCTAGAAATGTGTGCCGCAGTGTCTACTCATTGTATACTGCATGCATACGAAAATGGATATGAGCTTTCTGATTTTGTCATTTTCACTTAAGGAATACAGACATTTGATAGAGCTGACACGACTGAGTGCAAGCCAAAATGTAAGTGACTTATTAGAGAGGTACCCATGAGTTTATCTTAGTTTTGGTTACTAACCGACTGTAGAGATTAAGTCTTCTGACCCGGGGAGTATCCCTTTTAATGTAAACTTTTCTGGTTCTTTGATGGAATGGTAGTTAAGAAAGCCCTTGAGAACATCATTCTATAACAAGGACACCGTTTTTCTTCTAAGTGGAAGATGGGCCCTCCAGATATTGTTGTACAGTATCTCAGTGACCTCTAGGAAAGAGGGCTCATGGTGAAGTTTGCTGGATAAGTCATTACTTGTTTATCCTACTTTGAGGGCCTGAGAGTCCTATGATTCAGCAGGATAGGGGCTATTCTGTTCAGCTGCTGCTACGCAAAACTAACGCCCAGCCTAGAATAACACAGTGCCCTAGGCAAGAACATTTTACTTGGAAATGCTGGACTTGCAAACTTTAGTATGGAAAGCTAGAGTGCTTTACCTTCAACCCTCTGCTACAAACTCTTCCTTATTCAAATTCTGTTATCTGTATCAAATACTTCTCTATGTATTCCTTTAAAAAGGATTCTACACAGAATTAAGAGACTACAGAAACAGGGGGGGGAAAAATAGTCGGAGAAGAAGTGAAAGACAGGGAAAGTCTAAGAAAAGGAAAAACATCTAAAGAAGTGACTTCCATTCTTCTTTGCAGCATAACGATTAGCATTTTCACCTTCCCAAATTATGTACCTTGGTCCCCTTCTTCCAATAAACAAACCTTTTTAAATCATTGAACCCCCAAAATCGCCCATTCATTTTTTATCCCTTGTCAGTAAAGAAACTCCATAAAGAGCTCCCAGTCTTGTTGTCCCCTCCTTAATGTCCCTCTTCGAGGAAAATGGGCAGCCTAAAAAATATAGAATATATATATATATATTCTATATTTAATTATATACATATGTATTGTTTATTTATTTAAATAATTAATGAAAGGAGTTGATTTTGCCATGTTTGCCAACTCTACCATCTTCACAATCAATTTGTCCGTGGTAGGCATTTCTCTATTCTTCCATCTTTTCAAATTATTTAACTACTGTCCAAAGCCAGGGCTCCTGGCTGGCTTTTCTACTCCCCTTTCATCTCTCTCTCTCTCTCTCTCACACACACACACACAGGGGAGGGAGGGAGGGAGGGAGGGAGGAGGGAGGGAGGGAGGGAGAGAGAGAGAGGAGAGAGAGATAGAGAGAGAGAGAGAGAGAGAGAGAGAGAGAGAGAGAGAGAGAGAGAGAGAGAGATTTTGAATCTCACAGTTGAGGAGCATTTAAAGTAGATTTCCCCCCCAGCTCACTAGACAGTTAATTAAAAATCAGCAATGCCTGCACAAACTTCAGTTCCAGATTAGGCATTTGGATGATAACAAGCAGCGTCTCCCTTGCTGGACGTAGAGAGGCAAACAGGTGCTGATGGCGTGACTCTTGCCTCTACTGCTTTGTTTATTACTGGGCTACTTCACAAGGCAGTTTACAAGAAGCCGAGTATGTATACCATTATGACAAAGCTGTGCCGTGATGGTGTTGCAACTAATGATAAGCGGTTGCTTGGCGTTTTCCATTAAAATGTTGCTTTTTGTAGGTTTCATTGTCATTCCACTCTTTTAAGACATGGGCAAACAAGTTTTGGCTGCCCAGATGGAGACTCTGTTTTTTCCCGCTTCCCCTCCCCCTTTCTATTGTTGTTTTAATTTGAATGGATTACAAAATAGGCAGTTTTATTGCTCTGGGCATCCATGGAACAATACAGAGCTTTACATAAAGCACATCAGACCCAATATGCTGCAGTTAGAACAATATTTCATTTAACCCAATATGTTGTTTCCAAACGCCACTGGCACCAGATGCTTCCCTGGAAAATTATATCAGGAGTAATGCGTGGAACTGGCAAGGAGAATCCCATCTCCAGTTCAAGTTTACCCACCTGAACCATCAACTCTCAGAGTGTTTTTTCTTTTAGCCCATCTGCTTTTGCATTTTGAACCCATTCTCTTCATTGTTTAACTCCTTTAAGATTTTAACTGCTTTATTTAAATACTCACAATCGCTCATGCACCATGTCTTAGAATAATGCTTCATGGATTTTATAGCCTTAAGACTGTGTAATAGTCTAAATCGTGTAGGGAGCTGGTGTGCAATGGATAGTCTTCCAGATGTTGCTCATTAGCGTACGATTAGCTTGGGCTGTTACAAAAAGGAGTTCAACTTCTAGAGGGCAATGCGTTTTCTGTTCCTAATATACAGCCTGATAGAGTTTTGTTGCCTTTGAACATGTTCCTATTCCTGTCTATCCATATTTCATTGATGTTACATCACAGATAACAGAATACAGCAGAGTAAAATTCAGAAAAATGAGTTGACGGTGCAAAGTTAAAGAACAGTGCAAACAAACATGTAGCCGTATTATTTGCCAAGATAAACCCAATTAATATCAATATGTCCTGTTCCAAGATAATTCTGTCATGAACGTGTTGCAAAAGAAATTTGCCAAGGAAATATCAAACGCTTCAGAGCAAGATTTGTCCTACCTAAATTGAGATAAAATGGTAAGGAAAGAATAGGTTATTGATTTGATTGGCAATTAAAAGAAACAACACTGACTCTTATTAAACCCCTGCTAAGTTCTGCAGACTTTAATTATCAGGATTTCTATCCCACAATTTCATGGGAGAAAAAAAAAAAAAAACAGCCACAGTTGTAGATCCGCTTAGAATGCAGTTAAGTTGGAACGTTTTTTTCTCTCTACAGTTAATACTTTTTAGAGATGTTTTAGAAAATTTGTTTGAGAACAGGGTTTCAGCATCCTTTAAGATGATGGTGAAGGATCTCACAAGAGTTCATCGGAGCTCCATATGAATAGAAGGTCAGGTAAATGGCCAAGGTTTAAATCTCTCTCTGTGTCTATCTTTATCTAGAAGTATGAATAACCGAGATTGTATTGATACCTCCTGGCTCATCATTTCTCCCCAGAATGACTGAATATGAATAAAGATAATTATTCTTGTCCCTGCCCCAAACTCATTCCTTTTGCAAGAAAATATATGGGACTGGCATGGTTGCAAATTTTGTTTTCCCAAGAACACCTTGGACTCCAATCTGGGCATATCTGCAGATAGCCCCCCCCCCACACACACTCCATCAAGAACTGGCTAGGAGGATAGTTGGGGAAGTAGACCCCACACGTTTATTGCACGGGCAAAGCTACTTTTCATGGGTGTATTCATACTCCATGGAGTGGCCTGAAATCTTTTTTCCATCATTTCATTCTTACGCTCATCTCCCAAGCTGAAAATTTAATATCGGGAAACTATTTAAATATTCTTTGTTTGAAATTATATCCTTGGGCTAAACAACTCTTTGCCTGGGGTGGGGTGTGGGTGATCATTATAACAACAGTTTTGAAACTTAGGTAAGCAGTTCAAGGTCTTTTGAATGTCCCCAAATTCTCCACATTGGCTTGGAAATAATAACTTTTCCTACAGTTGTTGCTATTCTGTAGCGTATGATGATGCATCTAATCATATAATGTCCCACTTGTGTATTACAATGGTTATATCAAGACACAGATTGCAGGATAAGAGCCGTGGTGGCGCAGTGGTTAGAATGCAGTACTGCAGGCTAAGTCACTGCTCACTCCAGGAGTTCGATTCTGACCGGCTCAAGATTGACTCAGCCTTCCATCCTCCTGAGATTGGTAAAATGAGGACCCAAATTGGGGGAAATAGGCTGACTCTTGCTATTCAACTGTTGTGTCTGAATTCCTCTTCTAAATAAAAAGAAAGGGTCTGACCAAAATTGCCCCTTCCTGATATGTTAAAAACAATTTCATTCATCTATCTATCTATCTATCTATCTATCTATCTATCTATCTATCTATCTATCTATCTATCTATCTATCTATCTATCTATCTATCTATCTATCTATCTATCTATCTATCTATCTATCTATCTATCTATTCTGCAAGATTTTATTGTTTGTTCTTTTATTTACTTTTTTAGCTTCTAGAAATTCCAAGGTCCTATTGCCCAGGTTTATGACATGGGGGCAGGCAAAGAGCGGATTAATTAATGAAAAAGTGTTCCTTCTGAACCGCAGAAATCCAGGGTGACATTCCTGGATTGATTGATTTACATTTTGCACTGTAACAGTCTTACTAATGGGTCTGGTGGGGGTCAGTAGGAAGAAGATGCTGATAGCTTGGTGAGGGTTAAAAAGATTAAGAAATCAAAACAGGAGCCTTTTGCTACAAATGTTAAATGCATTGGGGTGAATAAAGAACGAGGATGGATTTGTGTGTGTTTGTGCCTGGATAGCAGAGGGTGGGTACCAGCTGCTTTACCACATCCATATCACATTTTTACTTCTTTCTGACTCCAGAGATTGTTACAAAATGCAGCCTAGCCTGAACTGCACCGTGTGATATACACAAGATATTTACAGCCTCCGGATGGGTAGGATAAGCATTAATGAGAAACTTTAAAATAGTGAACATTTTTATTGTGCTATCACTGTTCTGCTCTTTGTTTTTCAGATTGTATCTAGCCTGGAAACAATAGTCAGTTTCAGGCGGGTACCAATTCCATTTATGACATGAATCGGCACTGTGAAAGGCAAAAAGATGAATAAATTCCCAGGTTCACTGAATGCAAAGTCTGCCCACACGAAAAAGATATTACAATTCTATGCTAACAAAGCAAAGTTAACAGTAATGAGAATTTTGATTCAGTTTTGGGGATGCATTCTCCAAAAGTAGAAATAGAGGGGTTACTTGCTTAACAACCACTCATTCAGTGGCTGTTTGAATTTAGGACGCTGCTGAACCAGGGCTACTTATGATGGTTCACAGCATCCCCAGAGTCACGTGGTTGCTATTTGTGACTTTTTTTGCCGGCTTCCCACAAGCAAAGTCAATGGGGTAGCTGGTAACACGAACATAGGCATTAATTACCCCTTTTAGTACCGATTAAATTGTTCTCAGTACTAGTAGCACCTGCCTCATTGTAATGCTAAGCTGGACCTTGAAAGATCTGCCAGTACCTCTTATCGAGAGATATTTTGTAGGCTTTGGCTTATGCAGGTTCCTCAAATGTTTATGTAGTCCTCTCAACAGAGAGTCAGAATTCTGGTCCATTGTGGTCTCCAGAATAATTCCTAACGTCTTCCATGAGGGAGAGGAGAGGGGAGGGGAGGGGTCCTAACTTCTTCCATGAGGGAGAGGAGAGGGGAGGAGAGAGGTCCTAACTTCTCCCATGAGGGAGAGGAGTCTTAACTTCTCCCATGAGGGAGAGGAGATGAGAAGGGAGGGGAGGGGTCCTAACTTCTTCCATGAGGGAGAGGAGAGTATAGGAGAGGAGGGGAGGGGAGAGGGGAGGAGGGGAGGGGAAAGGATAGAGGAGGGGGTCTTAACTTCTTCCACGAGGGAGGGGAAGGAAAGGAAGGGAGCATCAGAGTTGGAAGGGACCTTGGAGGCCCTTTCAAAGTAGGGCAAGGAAGGAAGGAAGGAAGGAAGCCGATCCCTGTTTTGAATTTTATCCCACTGAGTTAGTTAGGTAGTCAATCATGAGATACATTTCTCTTGCTTGGATGTTGGATACCTCACAGATTCAGGGCGGAAATGGGTTCCAGTAAATTAAGGCATTCCGTCTTCCTTCTTCAGCGCTAAGTAGGTTCCCAAAGGCGGCCCAGATCTGAGCTCTTAAATAGGTAATGAGCACACAATATAGTGAGCAGTAGAGTTTTTGACAATTAGGAGGGATCCTATATCTATATTAATACACTACACACACACACACACACACACACACACTCACATGCCTAAACATACACATATGTAGGTGCATGCACACACATTCTTCCCCAATGCAGTTGCAAAGAACTAAAAAGCAAATGTAATACTTAATTGCTAAATACTAAATAGTATATATGTGCGGGCATATGATTAGTGTGCGGATATGTATGTGTGGTACATATATATAAAGCGGGTGGGTGTATATTTGTGGGTGGGTGTACGTGCGCATTTATATAGGGAAACATTTAGTAAAACGTTTGCTTTTTTGCTTCTTTATAACAGCACTGGGGAAGCTTGCCCAGAATAATATTTCAGAATCTCTTTTTCCCTCCCTCCCTCCCTGCATATTTGTGTGTGTTTGTATATGTGTGTATGTGTATGTGTTGGGAACTGCACTGAGTAGGCAAGGGGGGGAGAGGGAAGAGAAGAAAACCCATCCCTGTAGTAAGCTACTTCTTTTAAAAGCTTATATGAATTGTTGTTTTTAAATGGATCTATATAGCAAATAATACCTTATTATTGAAAAGACTAAATTGCCAAAATGACACTTTCTGGTTACTCCTTCCACCATATCCATCTCTACTGAATACCTAATCTGGTGCTTTTTATGTTGCTGTGTGTTATTATTTTTGAAGATAGATACAGATATAAAAGCCATGCTAAAATTCCACAGAAGTATCTTCCTTATTTACCAAGTGATTAAACCTCAGAAATTTATTATTATTTTACTACAATATTGTTCTATTAGGTTCCCAATGCTTTTATTGCCGAAAAACATTGCTCTCCTCCCTTTTATGTTTACATTCCAAATTGCTATCCTTCTATTACTTTCTTTCATTCTTCCCCTTTAAAGTGGTTTACATAAAATTTAGGGCTTAATGGGCTTTGTAAAGTGAGATGTACTGGCACGGACTCACATATGTAAGAAGATAATTATTGGATCCATTTATATTTCCATTATAATAACAAATGCTTCCTTCTGTGTTTGGCCTCCTAGAGTCCTGATCACGTGCTGTGTCTTTGTGTAAATAGAGGTGGCTTGCCAAAATCTGTCCTCTAGTTTCTACAATCCTTTCTTCTGTTTTCTATCCTATTGCCAAAGTGTTCTTACAATTTATTAAGTTTTTTTTTTTTTTTAAGAAAAACTCATTTTATTGTTCTGACATTATAGAGAATGCTCCAGTAGTATTTATTTTTTTTCTCCTTCTCCATCAGTCTGCAGTCTCTCTGACTCTTTCTGTTTCCTGATGTGGAAAGGTCACTGTAATTTCCTTCATGATGGCTTCCTTTGGGATTTCATGGAAGTATAGAAGGCCAGGAAAACTCTTGACTTTGGAGAGAGAGGGGCATTCAGGCTACACACACACACACACACACACACACACACACACACGCAGAGTCATCTTATATTAAATGAAAAATCCCTGCACCCACTTGTTGGACTTTCATGAAAACTACACCAGTAGTTTCACAAAGTTTCACTTCTTTGTGTTGGATTATTTTAAACTTTCATGGTTACGGGATTTTTTTCTTTTTTCTCCTAGTGGTTTTTAGCCACTCACAGTTATATATTTAAAATGGGTGACCATATAATGTTCTAAATAAATAAACACATAAAAATTCTAAACCATCTTTGGCTTTCTTTGAGTTTGTAATTCCCTTTAACATTTCTGCTTGATCATCGTTAATCTAGAGCCGTGGTGGCGCAAGTCAGTTAGAATGCAGTATTGCAGGCTAATTCTGCTGACTGTCAATTGTCAGCAGTTCGACAGTTCAAATCTCACCGGCTCAAGGTTGACTCAGCCTTCCATCCTTCCAAGGTTGGTAAAATGAGGACCCAGATTGTTGGGGCCAATATGCTGACTCTGTAAACCACTTAGAGAGGGCGGTAAAGCACTGTGGAGCGGTATATAAGTCTAAGTGCTATTGCTATTGCTATTTTTATATTGTTTTTTCCCCCCTAAATGACCCTTTCAACAGCTTTGGGATTTCTCATCATGAAAAGTGGCATGTAAATGTTCTAACCGCAGTCAATGGAATAGGAATGCCAACTACAGCAGCAAGAAGAAAGCAAAGTAAAATCTTAGCAGAGGACACATACACAAAGAAGGAAAGAAGCTTAGGTTAATAGTTTATTTTTCTGGTGTGTTTTTTCTCTCTTTTCTTTTAACAGATGATGGCCCCACTAATCATTTCACCGTGGGAGCTGCACAAGATGGGGGCATGTGCTTGCATGCTTTCAGCAGGATAGAAGATGGGGTTGGCATAAAGACACAGTCAGAAGCGATCACTTCTTTTACTGCTCCACCAGGAAAGAGGCTATTACAATCGACAGAAGAGCCCTTGCTGAAAAGGTACCGAGAACAGAATGTGTGTCATCTCTGCTGCTGGCATCAAAACTACAGGAAAGCTTCTGAAACAACATTTTCATGTGGCTTGCTTGAAAGGCAACCCTGAGCAGCTTGTGTGGTGTGAATTGAGCATCACTAAAAAAACAACCCCACCAGGCTGATAGTTGGAGAAGCTTTTCCTGTGTCTCCTCGTCAAAGGCCGACAACGTGAACGTGAACAACTTCAGAAGTCTTGATACTGCCTCAATCATTAGAAAGGCCCATCAATCTCAGAGAAGACACCGGCTTTGGCCTCTTCTCATTCCCTTGACCTTTTCAGGCTTTGTTGTACACACAGTGTTAAATATGCTACAGCTCAGATCTACTATCCACCTAGGAATCATGATCTCCAAATCCTTAACACCTGGGTCTTTTATTGAGAGCAACTCAGAGGTCACCACCACCTTCGGGCATATCTGTGGCCTGCTCCCAGATTCAAAAGCTAAGAAAAATGCATACCATCCAGGCACCTGAAGCCAACCTTGGAAGCTAAGGATGCAAGCTCCTGAAGACTCCAGAGCTTCAAGGGGTGAAGTGGTTGCCTTGTTGCCTTCTTTTTAAGAGTTTCTGAATCTTATGGACACATACAACATTGTGGTGAAACACTCCTGTCTGCTCATTCCATTTCTTTCCCTCCAAGCTCCCATCTCACTTGCCTCTCAAACTCCTTCCAAGGTTCTAGGCCAGGGGTCTTCAAACTTGGCCCTTTTATGACTTGTGGACTTCAACTCCCAGAATTCCTCAGCCAGCATGAGGGAACTATGACCCTTTGATGACTTGTGGACTTCAACTCCCAGAATTCCTCAGTCAGCGTGAGGGAACTATGACCCTTTGATGACTTGTGGACTTCAACTCCCAGAATTCCTCAGCCAGCGTGACTGGCTGAGGAATTCTGGGAGTAGAAGTCCACAAGTCATAAAAGGGCCAAGTTTGAAGACCCCTGTTCTAGCCCATTATTTGTATGGCTGACCAATCCTGCATTACAGAGGTTTTTGGCCGTTGACCAGCCTTAGTATGTATTCTGATTTCTCTTTATTTCATGGACGACCAAAATAGTGGATAAAAAAAATGAGCTGTCTGGGAGCTCTGGCTAGCCTTCAAGCTATAGATAAAATTTAGATGGTTATTCAATCAATGCCCCCAAATGAGGTATATGAGTTAATACAGCATTCTCACCTGCGTTTTCCCCCTTACTACAATGATAACGATAATATACTTCATTGTTTTTAAGGCACTTTATAGCTGTTATTTATACAGTTGCCATACATAATACTTGAGGTTACACTTGCAGTGCTGAAGTTAAGAAAATGGTGGCTTGGCCTAACTTTGTTTGTTACCAGCTCATCCATTTATGGATGGTTCTGACATTTACATGATTGCACAGTTGCATTATTGTGATTATAAAAATAATCAATACCACAAAAATGTGCCTTTCATTAGATACACTGTAGAAAGAGAACCGAGTTAGTTTACAATAGCCAAAAACCAGAAGGTGCTACTAGACTCCTGGTTGTTTTTTTTTTTTTTTTGCAAAAAGGAGAATAAACTTTTCAGTTTTCCTGCGAGAGTCAAAGCAACTGTATGTATCACCTTATGCCATAATGAAACAAAATGAAGAAAATTGATGGATTCATCTTCCAATATTACTGGAGAAATATCTGAGCGACCTCATTTAAACAGACATCTCGCTAATGTTATCTGTCCCTGTTGCTATGCCTACATGACCTTAACACTTGCATCACTCACTCATAATTATTTTAACTTTTGTATTATTTCCATAAATGCAATAGGAACCCATTGCTGCCATTCTGGTAATGAATAATAAGGCTGATTAAGAAAGCATGCAAATCTTAACGAATAGAAAAAGAAAATAGCAATCATAATCGCAATGCTTCACAAATACTAAGAACAACTGCTATAGGTACTGTGATGGAGTGTAGTCTGGAGTCACAGGAGGAAAGGACCTTTTCCCAGAGGGCAAAGAGAAAGAGGAGGTTGGAATGTCTGGTGGGCAGGAAGAGAGCACAGTCAGACTCTCCCTAGCAGTTCACAAAGTATATCTATAGTTATGCAGATAGTTGCTTTAGTCTGGCAAGATTCTGTTTGTAGGCCAACAACAATAAACTACTCACTCCTTGTGTTGTTCTTGGTTTGTTGTGCCTGACACAGTGTGAGGTAGAGGCTAGGAGAGGAGAATGAGTTCTAGATATTGTGAAGAACAAGGTAACTTGCTCATTGTTGGGAGAACTAGGAAGTGTTGGCTAGGATTGATAGTCCCCATACAAAATCCCACTAAGCTATCAACTACTCTATATGTACTTTTGTGAAGACCAAATTCACGGGGCATATATTCCACCATGTGTTCTCTGGAGGAATTAAAAGATAATAAGTAAAGAAAATAGTGTATGTGTGTGTGTGTGGGGGGGAAACTCTGTGCTGTGGGTAGTGGTGGTGAGCAAGATCTAGTATGTGGGAACCAAGTCTCTGAAGACAATCTTAGAAACAACAAGAGGGTAGCTTCTCTGATTGTTCCAGCCAGATTTCATTAACATTACATGCTGCAGATATTACTTATCATCCAACAAAATCTGATGTGATGTAGTCATCCTGAAGCAAAGGAATCTAAATTTCATTAAGCAGTGTCACAGCCAAACATTTTTTAGGTTTACCCCAAGACAATTGCCCCATTTTCATCACTTCATTCTGAATATGCTGGCAAAGAGAATGTCTCAAGAATGGTGAGATATATTGTGATCAATGTAACAGCACAATCAAACAGCTTGCATATCAAATTGGTATGCTGATTTTAACTCCCTGTGTGCTATGCTGGAGATACATGCATACATGTTCAAACTGTCTTTTATTGGTGTTCTTCCAAGGCCTTTTTTCAACAGGAAGGAAAGAGAAAGCCAGAAGTGAAACAGCAGGGAAGACAGATAGGATTATGTGTTAGCTTGAGGGCAGCCATCAATAGTGAAGGATGGCTATTAAAATATACCAGAGACCAGGTGTTTCTTTGTGTGTTGTGCAGTGCTATGTGCTGTAGGAGTGGGTAAGAAAGTCTGGCACAGGCTTTGATGAAGTGGGATTCTCGCTCGGAGCCTGTTGCAACCTTAATGGGTCTTAATTAGAATCCAGCAAGCATAGCAAGTTAATAACGTGCCACCTATAGCAATTTTTCAGCATGAATGTACATAATTTTGCATATCCCATTCTCCCTAAACTAGGCATTTTCCCTAGCATCCACGTCTTTTGGTCAGGAGCTGCATTACCGCATTGTAGACAATGAGGATTGAAAAAATGAAGAGCTGGTTTGTGTAAATTACTTTGTGAACTGTGATTTATGCCATATCTCTTCCAATCCAAGTCAAACAAATTGATCCCCCCACACCTTTAGCCCAATAACAGATAATGGAAGGTTGATGTAATTGAATGTGCAGTAGCAGCAGGAGAGGATTTGGCCAACACAGGGCTTTCCGAGAAAAAAAAACCTGGATCAAGAGACTCTGCAATCCCTAGCTGGAAGGGGGAAAACGTTCAGATAAACATACCCTGGAATCTCTCAGAATATACAGGTAGTCCTCGACTTACAACAGTTCATTTAGCGACTGTCCAAAGTTACAAGAAGTCACTGAAAAAGTGACCTATGACCATTTTTCACACTTAACAACTACGGTAAGCAAGGTTGAAAAATGGGGCAAAACTCACTAAAGAATTGTCTCACTTAGCAACGAAAACTTGGGGCTTAATTGTGGTCATAAGTCGAGGACTCCCTGTATCTAGGTGCTTAGAAAGTTATAGCTTTAGTTCGGCAAGATTCTGTCCATTAGGCATAAGCAAATAAAGGATTGGAACGGATTGGATCTCACCGTGTCATCTTGGGATTGACAGTTGAACTCTATACTTCACCACACCTAGGTTCTCTAGAAGAACACTAGAAATCGTTTAGTCCATAGCATGGGTTGGCTAAACAAGCTGGCACATTTGGGTCAAAGGATCTTGAAGAAACATCTCCTTGCACAAAAGGTGCCTGAAGTCTTTTTTTCAGGTGCTTTAACAGAAGTGCTGGAAAATATACGTAATTCAGCCATGGAAACATCATATTTTAATCCAAGGGGGAAAGTATGATGCAACTGAAGCCACTT